>JBBPBS010001075.1:8152847-8187177 GCA_037974835.1 Cicer judaicum | reverse complement strand
CCCCCCCCCCCCCCCCCCCCTAGATAATTGCGTCTTAGCAGATCAGAGCTCCATTCCGCACCGCAATTCTAAAGCGGTGCGATTACCAACGTAGCACTTTATATTTCTCAATAACATCGTGCTATTTTTCCTTAGAATTTTGATGATTTATTTCCAGTTATAAAATCACGCGAGTCCTTTTTACATTCATTTATGTGCAATTGGATTTTTCATTTATCTTCTATCAACTTTTCATGCATTGCAGTTATATCTTCATGGTGTGTTGAGACATTATAGCTTAATATGGGAGTTTTTGACGAGTTACCTCTGCCTCCAGAAAAATCTGTAAGCTATACTTTGCTCCTTTTCAGATTTTTATTCATAATTGATTAGTAATTTTTTGGATTTGCAAGTGTTTCATTCGGTTCAATTTTTTTGGCTTTGCTGCTGTAATAGTGTTCATAAATGATTGGAATACGTGTACAATCTGTGGGAAAATTTCTTATGTTTTTCTGGTTGGTAACCTAGCTTGAACATAATTAATTTATCATGGGTAGATAACGAGTCAATGCGTGAAACAAAACAAGCAAATGGGGAATGAACCAGATAGCTCTGATATCAAGTTGAATGTTTTAGAATGAACGACTTTCATTCATTAAATAACAAAATTGTACAAATTTATATGATTATGTCAAAATAAGGAAAAATAGGAAACTAGGGAAACTATATAAACGTAGTGATTAGAGTGAGTAATCCTATTTATGATTATATAAGCATATGTTAGTTGCATGTCTTACTTTAAGTATTCTATAGATGATTCTTTTTGATCAGGTATGGATGATTAGTTGTTATTTCTACTAAAGATATCTTACCACAATCTTCTAGATCAAAAGTTAATATCTTAGCTCTGGGTGAATTAGGCTGAACCCAACTTGCGAGAGGTTAGATACGGATACATCACTTACATTTTAAAAGTGGAATAATTATATTGGAAGTGGTCTAATGTTGTATTTGTGCGTATGTTAATTGTGTGCCTTATTTTAAGCATTCAGTGGGTTTTTTATAACGCATGAATGATTTATTGTTATATATACTGAAGATGTCTTTGCCACAGACTTATAGATTAGAAGCTCATTGTTTTGATTTGGGCGTGAACCAAGTTCTAAAAGGTTAATCAGGATACATCACTTGCAATTTGGAAGGGGAATCATTATGTTGAAAGTAGTCTGATTATATATCTGTACATTTGCTAATTTTGTTTCTTATTTTAAGCACTCTATGAATGATTTTATTTTATTTATAAAATGGATGGTTTTTTGTTTTTTATACTGAAAAGTCTACCGCAAACTTATAGGATAGACAAGATTGCATTTATATTGTACTTTTTCATGCGTTGCACTGAGTACTCGTTTAGTCATTCGTGATAATTTGAGCCTTTGTTCTACATTTGAATGCAGTATCTGAGAGAAGAACTCTCTAGGATAGATGAGATTTGGATTGCTGCTCGTTTTGATTCGCTACCTCATGTTGTTCATATTTTGACGTCAAAAGACCGTGATGGGGCTGCCCAATTTTTGAAGGAACAAAGTGATCTTATCGAGGAAGTTGTGGATGAAGTTGTACAATCTTATCACAGTGGTTTCAACAGAGCTATCCAAAACTATTCCCAGGTTTCTTAAAATTTCACTTTCTATGATTATTTATTTAAATAATATACATTGGACCAGGGACAACTAGGTCATTTTCCATTGAAACACAGTGTCTTTGATTGTGTATTCATGTATAGATCTATCATCACATTATGATTTTTTCTCTCTTCAATCCGTTCCATTTATTGTGCTGTCAAGATTAGAACATTGTCATATTTTGTGCCATATTCTAGTGGTTTTTCATCATCTCTCTTTTTCTTAATGATATAATTAATCGACAAGGAAAGTATAATTTCTGTTCTTATTCATAACAGTAATACTTGGGCCTTGGCTTCATTTCAAGCATTTGTAATTTCTGCATTATTTTATGAGTTAGTGTTATTTTGATGCGGCACAAATTTGACAACAACTTGGATGGTTAACACAGTTGAAGGACATGGTTAATTAAGTTTTGTGGATAGTTAATGAATATAACAAGATATCACAACTCATTAGTCATCCACGAAACACAATTATTAATGGACATTATGTATATTGGAACACCTAAAAATTATGTATACTTGAACACAGTTTGGGTAGTTATTGATAACATGTATTTTTGAACACCTAAATATTGTGGTTAATGAAGTCGAAGATCATGGCCAATTGCGTTAAATAGACGGTTAAATGTTAATGAGCTGGGACACTTATTATATTATTAACCATCCACTGAATGTAATTAACCACATATTTTAACTGTGTTAACCATCCATCCAAATTGCTATCAAAGCTGTGTCAATATTTTTTTCTATCTTAATTCTCCTGCTCATGTCCACTTTTCCCCCAATGTATTATAAACTGTAATACCATTACATTTTTGGTCCTTTCTTTTGCCTTATTTACAATTTTAGTCCACAAATTTCTAAATCCACGATTTAGGTCCCCAGTTTTCAAAAAGTCTGATTTTTCCTTCTTCATCTATGCATTTTAAGGCTGAAATTTTGATGATGTGGTAAGTGAGATATTTATGTGGCAACTTAGTTTAAGATGTGGTATCGCCTAAGGTTGATTGTCATTATCAACTAATTTTTGCTGCATCAAAATATACATTAATTTATATCACAATGACAAAAGCAACCAAATTTGATGCAAGAGAAGACATTGTCTTAGTGGATTCTCACTTAATAACTCACTTCCATGTCTTCAACTTAGTTGCCACATAAGCATCTCACTTGCCACATCATAAAAAATACGCCTCAAATGCATAGGTGAGGAAAATGTCAAACATTTTAAAAATTGAGGGACCCAAATCATAGATTTAAATTGGGAGATCAAAATCGTTAGTGAGGCAAATTGGGGGATACAAAATACTTCCATTTACTGTTTTTTTTTCTCCTGAATATTTGATGTAATCTTTTATTGATTTTGTATAATCTATATTACAGTATTAAGATGCTTTCTGTTATGATGTCTTATGTGATGAAATACAAGACTGACATATAGTAAACACAGAAACAGTCTCAGCCAGGAGTTCTTGCGTTTTATAAAATTAAAGTTGTGATGAATATTTTATGTCGATATTTAATTTAACAAAAATCTAGTTAACAATAATCTGTTTATGGTTACGAAATTATCTGTTAGAACTGTAATTGGTTCCAAATTCCAATCACAACTGGATTTCAGTAGCCTCTTCCTGCTTTTATATTGTTTAAATCTTAGAGCGCTTCTGAATTAGAACTGCCCCTTTATAAATTACAGGTTACTAATTTTTTTTTTTGTTTATCTCCAGATCTTGAGGCTTTTTAGTGAATCCACTGAAAGTATAGGCATCTTAAAGGTGGATTTGGCAGAGGCCAAGAAGCACCTTAGCGCCCGCAATAAGCAATTGCATCAATTATGGTATCGGTCAGTTACATTGCGAAACATAATCTCTTTATTGGATCAAATTGAAGACATTGCTAAGGTCTGTTACTTTTAGTTTGACATTTTTTGATCTAATTGTGTGACTTTAGCCAGTTGATTAGAGTAAAGAAGTCTCAACTATCATTTAAACTTATGCTAGCTTGTCTGGTTTTATATGCCCTGAGTTGGATTTTCCTAATGCTACTTATGCATTTTGTATTTTAGATTAAACAGATAGATGAATTTACATATCATGCTGAATGCTCCTTCAATTATAATGGCAGAAGTAGCCATGCAGAATATGCTATCCATTTGAATTTTCTTAGTGGTTTTCTACTGTCAAAGAACCACGATATCTTAAAACTAATTTGTTTTGTCAAAGAACAAGAATTGTTTGCATTAAACATGACAACTTGTGTGAAAGCACATTGGGCTTGGAGTGGAGATAATATAGAGGACAGCAATTATCTGCTGCAGAAATTAAGTGCTCTTATGAATTGAAGTTCTAGTTTTAAGGCTGATGAATGGCGATGAAAAAGGATTATAAACATTTGGTCAACTGTGGTCTAACACTGTTAAAAACTAAATGTTCCGAGGTCCTGAATGCTTGAGCACTGTAATAAGACCCTAAAATTTATGTAAAAAATATTTTATGCGAACAAACCATCTGCGTAAATGCATACGTTTGTGTGTGTACTGATATTTCTGTCAATTTTTTTTTCTGATGATAAATTTAGCACACACTTCCTTTTAAATTACTCTGTTTAAAACTGCTGATTGTAAATACATTTCTGTATTTGTTATTGATTTTGTTATTATTTGATATAATCCTAGTTTTCTTAGATAGCCTTATCTGATTTGATTTGATTTTGTTATTATAGAATCATTTTTCCTTGCTTCTTGTATATATACATGTAAATCCCTTCTGAATCAATATGATAAATATTCAGATTTAAGTAAAACTATTACTATTTTGTAGAGGGTTTTGATTCTAATTATCTAAGGTGCAGGTTCCAGCTCGTATTGAGAAACTTATTGCAGAGAAGCAATATTATGCCGCAGTTCAGTTGCATGTACAATCAATTATGATGCTTGAGCGAGGTCTCCAAACTGTAGGCTTTCAACTTACTATATCATTTCCCTATTTTCGGTGTGTTTTGTGTGTAGGGCTTCTTTTTTTGTTACACGTTGCATCTCTCTGCTTATTGGAAATGTATTTTCCCTTACAATTATCATGAATTTGAGAGCAAAGCACAATTGAGAGTCAGTAAGCTTAACCACATTCTCTAGCATATGGAAGTGCAAGCAGACAGTTACAAAATTTTGTATTAAACTTGTATAGTATATGAGTTATGACTAATCTATGTCCCTTCTCTAATGTATTGTTGCTTGAAAACTCACTCACTCTCTCTCTCTCTCTCTCTCTCGTTATTCATAACTTTCCATTTATTTAATCATCTCTATAAACATTTCTATGCGTTTTTTGTGTCATAATTGTGTTTGATGTATGGCTCAGGTTGGAGCACTTCAAGATGTCCGTTCTGAGTTAACGAAGTTGCGCGGAGTCCTCTTTTATAAGATTTTGGAGGATTTGCATGCACATTTATACAACAAGGGTGAATATAGGTATCTATTTCAATTTTGATCTCTTACTTAAAACATCATGCTGAGAGATATCAGAGCATATGCTTCTGAAATGATATTTTAGATGTGGCTCTTATGTGCTTCATATGTTTCCCTTAACATGCTATTCTCATGAAAACTTCCAACATCTATTTTGCTCTCTTTTGGAATTTCTCATCTATTTTGTTTGCATTGTTTCTATGTGAAAACATTTTAATATCATGGAGGTTGTTGCTTAAATGTACAGCAAACTTTTGATCTGACTGGTTGTGCTGTTAATTTATTTTGTGAACTGAAGATATATGTCTTTGAACTGTTATGTTTACAGTGTCGCAGGCTCAACTATGCTGGAGAATGATGATGACGTTCCCACCACCACTTCTGTTGCACTTACTACACATAATTCACAACCCCTGTCTCGAAGAACAAGGTCACTCAAAGGTGACAACCAGACTAGCCTCCAGATTGATGGATCATATAGGCCTGGATCTGTGGATGGAGGGTAATACTGGCCAACTGAACCTTTAACTATTTATGCTATTTTCCTTCATATCCAAAACTGCGTAAATTATTTACTTTTTTTTTTGTTGAAGCTTCATTAATTTTTTTTACTGTTACACATTGCTTCATTGGTGTCTGAGGGAAGATTGCTTTCATAGTAGAGATTCTAATTTAGCAAATTCCACTTACTTTCTCATTTGTCAAGAATGGATGAGATGGCTGATAGTTTGATGATGAGGATATTTAATAGTGATTTTATTAAATGTTGTTGGGAACACTGTTTATACTATTTCGTGCTAGCTTGGCAGTGTTTTTTTTCCTGGATCATTACTTTCTAAGGTTGATGCAATTCAGCTTTCCATTTACCTAATGTGTACTTTGGGTTGTGCCCACTAATATTGATTAATCTAAGAATATAGTAGATTTAAAGAGACAGCCTCCAAAACTTTTTCCAGCGTCATATCAATGTGTGATGTAATATAGTACTATGACATCGATGGATCCATGTAGTTGAGCATACCTAATGTGATAAGGCGTGATTTTTTTGTTGTTGTACACATAAGCGTGTGGTTTGGGATTGTGCTTGTAGAACGTAGGATATTAAATTAAATACCATCAAATTGTGTTTCAGTTCTTTTGATGGCCGTGATGAGGAAGGCACTCTGGATTCAAATGGGGAAGCTACCTTAGATGGGTCTATGGCAACCACGAGAATCAATAGTAGTGATGCCGCGAAGGATGCTGGTGGTGCTCTTCGTCAAATGCCAACGTGGCTTTTGAATTCAACACCTGATGAATTTCTTGTATGATCCACTGGAATTTTTTTTTTTTAATAATTTGTATTAAATTCATAATGCTTCTTGATTTTTTTGGCAATTTTCAGTCTTTAAACTGAAGATCCGAGTTTCTTGTGCAGGAAACAATTAGAAAAAGTGATGCCCCACATCATGTGAAGTATCTTCAAACCATGGTTGAGTGCCTTTGTATGCTCGGCAAAGTGTCAGCTGCTGGTGCTATAATTTGGTTAGTTATCTTAATGATATTTTATTCTGTTTATCAAACTGTTTAAAGAGTTAAATTTTATCGACAAGCATTTCTAATTTTATTCTTCTTTCTAACCATGTTTCTTTATCTCTTTGATGGTTTAGATGTGCTCTTTTCAATAAGCTTCTCTTCAAACTAACTTTCACTCTGGTGTTGCGGGCTTGATCCCTACTCTTGATTGGTTTTATATTTTATGGAAGTCCAAAAATCAACTATATTTCTGCTTTTTTTCCTCCATTTATCTTACTTTAAAATTATTGGTCCTTTTTTTATTTCAAACATATTTTTCCTTTCATCCTAAAAAATAACGCACTAATTCATGCAATTCATAATTTGTGAATGTCCCTACCCTCCCAATTAGCAGAATGGATGCAAATTTTGTTGTTGTTTATTTATCAGCAATTGAGAGAAAAAGAGAATATTTTTTAGTGAAACTGAGAAAATGTATTTCTGAAAAGTCAATTAAAATTTACAAATGCTGTGAGCACTCATATTTATGAGTTGAACTCACTGCAGTTACAATTGTGATTGCTTAGTGTTAATTACCAGCTGTAACTATACTGAATACTAACAGTAAACTTAACAAACTAACACATTAGCAATACTAGGACCACAAAAATTAGTCTCTTATTCCCCCCAAGTTCAAGTCTGTGGACATTGAGCTTGGTCCTATGATGAAGGAACTGAGCTGTCGGTCTTACCATATTTCATTAGTATCATTTTATTATGTATTTGCTTGTGATGATAATGTGTAAGTTATATTTGTTTTGTTGTTTTCCAGCCAAAGACTACGGCCAACAATTCATGAAACTATTACATCCAAGATTAAAGCCCATGCAGACCTTTTGAATTCATCAAGGTCTAGCATTGCTCACGGTTACCGAATTGGAACAGGTGATCTACACTTCGTAAAAGGTCAACTGGAAAGCTACCAGTTGCCAAAACAGAAGCGTAAGAATGGAATTTCTATTGCTGGGACTCTGTTGGCTGTGAGCCCTGTTTCCCCTCTCATGGCTCCTGGAGGAAAAGCACAAGTTGCTGCAAAGGAGCTTCTTGATTCAATTTTGGATGCTGTTGTTCGAATATTTGGTGAGTCACAGTAATATTATTATGCATTCTTCTGTCTAGGTTAATGGTACACTTAATGTTGCAAAGAGGGTAATGTTAAGATAGATAAATGGTCACAAAATAAGATTGGATTATGAATAAAAGCACTAGGGAGAAAGTGAGGTAGCACCTATTTTAGAAAAAGATAATAGAGTCTTGTTTTGGTGGTTTAGGAATATGTGGAGAAGACCCATAGTATTAGAGATACAGATACTTTAATATGAATATTTCTCCCTAACTAAAGGTTTGTACAAGTATTTTATATATGAGAGATGTAATCTAAATAGGAATAAAATCCTATCACGATCCCAAATGATACTAACAATCTTTATTACTATCAATATCAATATCTCAGCAGAGGTATAGGATTATATCTTCAGTTTGTATTCACACCACTCTTAAGTATGGGTCCATTAGTTTCTGTTGTAATATAGTTGCTACAGCCTGCAGCTAACTATGTATAAATAGTTAGCTACACTGTAACAAATTCAGTTGAGATGCATCAATCAGATTACTTTCAGTTTCTCTCTGTTTTTTTTCACTTTGATGCACTTTATATTTTTATGCACATATAGAAGCACTGGTGAGGAGGGTAAACCAAATAGAGGATAGTCCAATAATTGGAGGTAAAGGGGGACCAAAGAAAATTGCAGGCCAAACCATTACAAGTGATTTAAATTGTGTATTATCAGACATGGTTTAATACAGGACAATAATGCATTGTTTTATCTATATAGCAAACCCCACTTGGTGACAGAATGTTTTGGTTGTTGCTATCTGCTTTCTATGTTAATCAATTCCTCATAGTAAATTTGTCATCTATATTATGTCACTCTGTAGAGAACCATGTTGTCGTTGGGGAGCTGTTGGAAGCAAAAGTCAGTCAGCATGTTGACTTGAACACTCCAAAATCAGTGCCAGTAGATGTGAGTTGGAACCCTGATTCTGAAGCATCTCAAGTCACAGGAGGTTACAGCATAGGTTTCTCCTTGACAGTGTTACAGGTAATCTATATCTGGGGGTTATTCAGTTGCAAGATATTTATAATAGAATTTGAGGACATATCTATGCTAATTTAATAGGCTAGACACGGTTGGTGTCTTGGTGTAGGATACAAATCCAATGTTAATATGGATGAAGTTTTAGTTATTGAATTGTAAATAGAAGTTGTAGTACACTTGTATTTTCTCTATACTTTAATACTTTAAATAAATCAAATACTGTCAATTACCAACTTTTCTGTAAGAATTTATTACTAGAATTTTAAGGCATACCTATACTAATTTAATATGCTTTGACATGGTTGGTGATGAAGGATAGATAGTCTTAACTATCATTTAGTTTTCTAACTAACTTTGTAACTGTCAAACTTAGTCTATAACAGTTTGATAACTCAGCACTAATACCCTCTCTAGCTAGATTAGGATACCGATATAAGCTAGCGCTCCTTTGGATTTTGTAACTAACTTTCCTTTCAATCAAAACAGAATTTGAATCAAACAGAATTCTCTGAACTCTCTCGATGTAAAATACTGTAGATTAGAAATTCTATCGGTGTCTTGGTCCAGGATACAAACCTTATGTTAATATGCATGAAGTTTAGGTTATTGGATCGTAGATTGAAGAGTATACTTATATTTTCGCTGTACTATAAATAAATCAAATACAGTCAATTATCAACTTTCCTCAAAGCTTAAACTAATGGACCTGGATCCCCTCCAATAATATCTCCTGCAGGCTCTCCTACAACAATCTCAACTGTTAGATTAATCCAACGGTTAAAAAAACTAACAGGAAAATAAAAAAAATGTTAAACCCAAAGATACTGTACATAGGATTGAAATATCCTCCGTAAAAAAAAAAAAGATTGAAATATCCCTGCATTTTCTCATTCTGGTTCTCCTTCTCGCGTCCCTCATCGAGCATCATGAAAACAAAATAAATTCATAGCCAGTCTGATGCAACCTACTGCAATTCGGCCTCTTTAGTTTATGGTTCAGTAGCTGACAATAAGACCCATCTTGCACTAGCTAGTACCAAATCATTGTAATAAAACAGATCTGCAATGATAGGCGAGCTCTTACGGAAGTGAAAGTGAATCACGACAATGACGTTGCTGCCAACCACGGGAACACCGCCACACCTTCCTCTGCCTCTCTACCATTGCATCAGCCTTTCCCTCTCTGCTCCGTCGTAACATCATACTGTTGCACCCTTGCAACGTCGCATCGTTCCACCGCCGTACTTGCGTTTCCATCTCTATGTGCATAATTATTTTGGGAGAAACTGGTTATTAATTTGCTTAATTGTTTGTTATTACTATTTTTCCGTTTAACCATTAGATTAATCCGGCGGCTGAGATTATTGACGGACAGATTGCAGGAGAAATTACTGAAGAGGGGATCTGGATCCTAAACTAATAGGCCAACAACTCATAAATGGTTGAAATATGCATGCACAATAGTCCTTTGAGCTTGATGCCTAGAAAGTGCACAAGCTTATTCAGTGCTTGAAGAATGGAAATGGCAAGAATTAAACTACTACCACTGCTTGTAGAGGCTTCATGCTTTGCTGCTACATGAAAGACCAACTTTCTTAAAAGTATAAGTTGCTAAGTGAAGAGTTTATATTTGAAAACTAAACTGTTAGAATATTAACAAATATCTTATAATATCTTATAGTATCTTTTATATTATATTAGAGTATCTTGAGTTATTTTCTATGATCAATTTATAATCATAGAAAATCTTAGAATATTTCTCTTTATTATTATGATTTATTCCTAATTTAGAATTTAGTCTATGTTTCTCTATAAATAGAGATTAGTATTGAGTCTTTTGTAATCAAGTCAGCATTAAGCTATTATTAATAATATTCAAACCCTTATTATTTTCTCTCCTCTTTTTCTCTAAAATCCCACAACTTCAACATGGTATCAGAGCCTATTTCGATCCTCCTTGAACGATATCACCTCTATTCCGCTGCCGAGTTCCCAACAATTAGAGAATATAATTATAGTTTCTCTTTTCCAACATTCCTACACGTTTCACTCGATTTCCATTCAATTTACTATTGCCGCCGCTGCCACTATTTCTGGCAAATTTTTCTGCAAATAACAGTCATCCCATATCAGGTCATGCCTGAACGCGCGTCGCCAAAAACCGTCACACGCGCTGCAAATCTCTCATGTGAGTAGATCTATCGCCGCTGCCGTCTGCTACTGCCTGTCGTTGCTGCTGTCCTGTCTGCTACTGCTGCCATCTGCTGTTGCTACATGTTGTCGTTGCTGGAAAAGTATTTCAGCAAATTTTTTGAAACAACCATTGTCTCTTCTGTTTTGGATTCATTTTCTCACTTCGTTGATCGATCATGGCTTCGTTTCATTAGAGTTGTGCTGCTTCCTCTTTAGTGTTTGTCATGGAATTTAGTTCTTACTAATAGATTATAACAGTGGCTTTTATTCCCACCGACGATCATTCCGGTCCCTTTTCCCACAGATGAATCATATTAGTGATGCTTCTTCTTCCATTGATGGTTATTTTGACGATATCTTTTATTTTCATGACTCACACTTTAGCATGACAATTTGTCCCAGATGCACTGGCCCTATCTTTGTCCCAGATGTACTGGCCTTGCCTTTCTCTCCTTGAAGCATGCCTCTCTCTCCTTGAAGCAAATTCAAGTTTAAATATTTTGAGTCTCTGATATTATTGTTTTGAAGCTTTCAAATGCAGTTTTTTTAGAAGGACGGACCTTGCTTTGTTCAATTGCTTGCCATGAATTTCTCTTATGCTGATGATCATTCCGGCTATCTGACTAGGCTGTATTTATAGCAATTCTCTCCGACTTCACCTACATCCCTGAATTGTCTTTCCATCTTTTTTAACTATTTTACGGAGCAAAACATTGTTTTCTTGTAACAAGCTAAAACTTAGTAAGCTTTAGCTTGAGGGGGAGCGTTAGAATATTAAAAAATATCTTATAATATCTTATAGTATCTTTTATATTATATTAGAGTATCTTGAATTATTTTCTATGATCAATTTATAATCATAGAGAATCTTAGAATATGTCTCTTTATTATTATGATTTATTCCTAATTTAAGATTTAGTCTATGTTTCTCTATAAATAGATATTAGTATTTAGTCTTTTGTAATCAAGTCAGTATTAAGCTATTATTAATAATATTCAATCCCTTATTATTTTCTCTCCTCCTTTTCTCTAAAATCCCACAACTTCAACATAAACAATCAGTTTGGCATGCATGTCAGCGAGTGTTGAAACTACTGGAAAATATTGCACTTGTTGGTTTAGAAACATGTTAATTTTTTTTTTCTGCACAAGTTTGTCTTCTTTTACAGTGATGCTTTATTTGATCATATTAAAGGATGCTTTTGTCGTTGACTGGAATGTAAGCTTCAAAGCATTCTATATGTCATGTTTCACTTGACCATTTGTGACACCGACAGTTTATTTTAAATTAATGGCAAAGGAATCTAGTATATATGAAATTGACTGGACCTGTTTTATATTGTTTAATCTGTATAAACATGAAGAACCTGTAGTAGGTACAATATCCTAAAATCTATACTTAGAATGTGCCTTTTGGTTTTTATCCATTTTAGTTTTTCTTTCAGCCTATATTTATTCATCCTTTATTTTTTAGAGTGAATGCCAACAACTTATATGTGAAATTCTGCGGGCTACTCCTGAAGCTGCATCTGCTGATGCTGCTGTGCAAACAGCTAGACTTGCAAACAAAGTCCCTTCAAAAGAGAAAAGGCAAGTGAGTTGAATTTCTTTTGCTCTTTAATATAAAATTTAATGGTGATCTCTGCTCAATTCAAAGTTTTAATTATCTGAAATATTGTATAGTAGTCTGTTTGCCGCTGGCACCTTAGAATTAAGAAAGTCTATCACGAAGCTGGCATAAGAACTTGAAAGATAATGAATGGGACTCCAATCAAACATGTATTGCAGCCTTTTTTTTTTATTCTCTGTTAATCATCTAGTTGAGAAGCATATGGTTTGCAACTCAAATAAGACATGCTGGTTGTCACATGTTAGTTTGTGACAGTATTTTTAAAAAAATTATAAGGTATTCTTTCATGCAGTGGTGCAAAGAAGAAACATAGCAAAGAAAGCAATGGCATTAGTATGCCATTGTATATTGATTTCCCTACTAGTCTATGATATTGAGCCTTAACAAACTTGGGACTCTCCTCTTCATCACCCACTAACATTTTTTGACTGGTTATTACCCCACTATTAACACAACAGAGAAGAAGTTGGAAATAGAGAGCACTGTCTTTGAATAAGACAAGGGATCAAAATAACAGAGAAGAACAAAGGGTGAGGGAGGGCACACAGCTCTGTGTAGGCAGGAAAAATATAAAATATGCACAATGTAGGTGGAAGTGGAGACCACAATGCACTTCTCTAGGGCTGTCTTTTTCTTTTTTGACGTGGGTTCTTTGGAGGTTTAGTTTTGGATGTTTTCTGTCTTGTTTAAGAAAAAAAACTGAGATGCGCACACAGTGGAAAACAAACTGTGGGATTCAACTGATAATCGCTTTTCATGCAATTCAGCAGAGAAAATTGCAATTCATGCTATAATTCAGTCCAAAAGAGTTTCATGCTCTGATCTGAATTGTTTTCCTTCAATTTCATTTTGGATCAATATATGAATTTCACAATTTGTGCAATACTGATAGAGTGTATGATCCCTGTTGTGTTGTCTATATCAAAGATATCGTCATTATTGTGAATCTCTAAAATTAATCACAAGGTGATTGCTTTAACCCATATAAGGCCTTCCTTAACCTATATATTTTGCTTCTTCCAATTATGCGGTAGTTTCCCAGAGGATCCTCGGAATACACTCTCAATCTCCATGTAGAAGTGCATTTTTGACATCAAAGTGATGTAGTTCCTGCACACAGTGGTCAATTAATAGTAGGATGAGCACTATGTTCATCTTTACTATTTAGGCATGTGTCTCCTCCTAATCAATAATACTATTCATCTGGGTGTATTGTTTTGGCACTAAACTCACTTTGTATTGATTTAGAGTACCGTATTATTTATACTTGATAATATAAGTCCATTTTGACCCTACCGCACTATTGTCTCTTGGTGGCTCAAGATTTCCCATGTTCCATTTGTTTTCTAGTGCTCTCATCTTCTCATTCATGGCTTCAACTTAGTTTTCATCATTTACTTCCTATTGTACTTCGGGACTTTGACAGATCAGTAACTATATTGAAACTTCAGTGCTGAAAAGAAGAAGTAGGCATTTGGCTCAAGGTTTTGTGCCTTAATGCAGTTGTTAAGTTGTTTGAGTCAGGGTCACAATTGTCCGAAGAAAACAATATAGAAATTTTAATTTCCTGTGTTAATACAGTATTTATCTCGTAAGACAGATTTGTATCATGTAGTTAATGAGTGACATTTCTTATTGATTACAGGGATGGATCAGAAAATGGTCTTAGCTTTGCATTTCGCTTTACTGATGCTACAATATCTATTCCTAATCAGGGTATGATAAATTCTATTAAATTGGAGAAAAGTTAAATTTTCTGTTTATACAGTTTAAAAATCATGTTGCTGTTGGTATGCACAAGATGCTGTTAAGATATGCTTATGAAGTTTTGGTGAAGCTTGCATAGTTTGCAAAAATTGCGTACGCAAAGATTTCACCAATGGTCTTTACCTTTGCATTTCACTTGCTACAATATTTATTCGTAATCAGTGTATGATAAATAAATTCTATTAAAGGAGTAAAGTTAAACTATTCCGGGTTTAAATTTCAACCAATAGGAGAGCGTGTAATGGGAAGAGTGTGTTGCTAGATCTCTTCTTCCTTGCAATGTCTGTACATCTTTTTCTTTAATCTCTGATAAAATTATATTCCTATCATAGAAAAAAGCCAGTTGGGCACTTAATGTGGTATATTTTGTAGATAGAGAAAGTTGCAATTTTGAAGAAAAAACGAAATTCATATGTATTTGTGCACATATTTGCGTGGTCAGAATTTTTGGCATGTTTATTTTCCTTCTCCCAATCTCCTTTTAATTGTTTACGTTACAGATTATTAAAGCTGCGCTGTCCAATGGACATGGTATATGAGAATAGTAATCTTATCAGTATTATGATCTGGGCAGGCAAATTATTAATGTTTAAACTACTAGTAATCTTAGATAAAAACAAATCTTAGATAAAAACAAATAAGCAACTGCTGTTATTAGGAACATTTGCCATCTGGTTGTTTAGCTGCCTGCAATTCTAAATTGTTTCTCTTTCAGTTTAGAAAGATACTGCATCTGTTAGCGGTCAGCATGCTGTGCTGACAGTACCATGCCTGTAGTAGCTTTTAATTTGGAAAACTCTTTAAAAAGTTTCTCATAATATTACCCTTTTACTTAATTCTTGACAGTTTATTCTCTAGTAGCAGTTTTATGCTTTGATGACGAGTCATTGCCTTACTGCTGAACATCTTAGTCTATAGCATTCTTCGTTATTGTTTTCTTGTTTTTTAAGCTTCTAATTTTTTTTCCCAATTTCAACATTTATGGCTGGTTGTATTAATATTCAGGGGTTGATCTTGTTCGCCAAGGATGGAATAGGAAGGGTCCCAATGTGCTGCAGGAGGGTTATGGTTCTGCAGCAGTTTTGCCTGAGGAGGGCATATATTTAGCGGCATCCATATACCGACCTGTGCTTCAGGTGTTTCTTCTCGGATTTCTATATCCCTCATATAAAGTTGGGACCATGTTCCTTATGCTTTGTTCCTGACCTGATTTTTTGTGCAGTTCACAGACAAAATTGCTTCAATGCTGCCAACAAAATATTCTCAACTTAGGTGAGCTCGAAGACATACAGTTTTTCTTTGTTCAATATTTTTTGAAATTATTCTTTTTGTTATAATTGGTATAACAGAATTAATAATATCACTAAATAATGATTTTTTTTTTTGATGGATTGCATGTAACACACCAGAAACAATATTAGAGACAGGATGGTTTATGATTACAAATGGTTCCCTCCCAAGATATTCAAGATTCTTGGTCTCTCCCTCCCAATTTCTAATCAATAACCGCCTACCCTCCCTATTTATTCTAATTACACAAACTTAACTGCCATAACTTCTAATATTTACTAATAAGAGGTCCAACGGATTTCTTGTATGCGGAACCAAAATGTGGCTTCTTCTCCCACCCCCAATGCTCTATGGATTGGCCAATCTAGATGTGTTTTTTTGTCAAAATACAACTACGGATTGACCAATCCAGACGTATTAATTGGGGACTTTTGCAAACATAGGGTGTGGAAGAAGAAGTCACCTAACCAAAATGCTACTGTATGAGAGTATAGTAGTATATTTCAGTTAGCCTCTGTTAGAGGGTCACAGTTATTTAGTGACAGCTGTACAGTGTTAGTACAACTGTCACAGCATTAGTGCAGGTTAAGATCAGCTATATATACATGGCTGATAACTGTGTATATATTTTTCAATCAATACAAAGGAGATCATCAATATCTCCATCTTCTCTCTCAACCCATGAATGTCTTTTCTTGGGATACTCCACCTCTCACTGAAGTTACAGATGCCTTTCTCCAAATGTCCGCCTCTTTATCTCAAAAGATGTGGGGCTGAACATGGCGGCGGTTGATGGCATGTGGGGCTACTTCTAGGTGTGAAAATTTATGGGCTGCGTAGGTTGGGAGATTCTGCATGCAATGGAAGTGATTACGCCGGAAATAATTTCCGGTGGTGGAAGAGGGTAGCAGCAATGGTGGCTGGAAGTGATAGTAGCCGGAAAAGAAAAACTACTATTATATTTCCAAACTTTAGGGAACTCAGTAGCGGAATAGTGACAAGTCATGTCACGGAGGATCAAACCAAGCTTTAGATACCATGTTGAATGAGAGAATATGAGAGAGGCATGTAGTGAAATCGCTTGTTTAAACTACGCAACATTCTTTATATAGGCTTAAAAGAAATAATATAATTACAAATATTCTAAAAGATAAACAAAAAATTCTAAGATAATATCAAGACATACCTTAGATTGGAGGCTCTAAATAATGTGATATTGGATTGTGTTAGAATATTAAAAAATATCTTATAATATCTTTTATATTATATTAGAATATCTTTTGAGTTACTTCCTATGATCAATTTGTAATCATAGAGATATCTTAGAGTATCTCTTATTATTATTGTTGAAGTTGTGGGATTTTAGAGAAAAAGTGGAGAGAAAAATAATTAGAGTTTGAATATTATTGATAATAGCTTTATGTTGACTTGATTACAATAGACTCAATACTAATCTCTATTTATAGAGAAACATAGACTAAATCTTAAATTAGGAATAAATCATAATAATAATGAGAGATATTCTAAGATTCTCTATGATTATAAATTGATAATAGAAAATAATACAAGATACTCTAATATAATATAAAAGATATTATAATATATTATAAGATATTTTTTAATATTCTAACAATTATTATTATAATTTGTTTTTTATTTTGAATTGAGTCTATGTTTCTCTATAAATAGAGATTAATATTAAGTCTTTTGTAATAATGTTAGCATAAAGCTATTATCAATAATATTCAAACCCATATTATTTTCTCTTCTCCTTTTCTCTAAAATTTCACAACTTCAACATGGTATCTAGAGCTTATTTTGATCCCCCTTGAACAATCTTGCCATTGTTTTACTTCCGAGTTCCCAACAGTTAGGGAATATAGTCATAGTTTCTCTTTTTCAATATGATCATTCCTTTTTCAAACCACTGTCGTGATACATTTTGACATTGGTTTCACTCGTTTTCTGTTAAGTTCTCTACTGCTGTCGTGACACATTCCTGAACTTAATTTGTATAGGAGTGGATCAGCTCCTCCAACTGTTGAGAGTTCTCTGAGTGCAGTTGGTGGGTTATTTGGTGGTGGTTTTATGGCGTCGGCTGCTATTTCGGAGTTTTCAGGTAATGGTTTTGCTTTTGAGGAAGAGCTTAGGTTTGATCCAGCTTATCTTTCATATTATTACAGCAATGTGAATTTGAATGCTAGACTTCCACCTCATTTGTTATCAAAGGAGGATTGGAGGTTTACACAAAGACTAAAAGGTGGAGCTTCTGTAATTGGTGATAGGAGGAAAGTGAATGGAGCTGCTGATGATAATGGGGGTAGATTAATCTTTGCTTCACCTCCTTGTTTTAACATGAGGAGAAGAGAGAGTGAGGTGGTGGTTGATGAAAAAATTAGAGGTTCTGCTGAGTGGAGTGGTGATGGACTCATTGGTTTGCTAGGACCTAGTCTTGGGACCAAACAAAAGAGCCTTGCAGAAATTTTCCAGGATGACTTGGGGCGTGCCAAACCTGTCATGGGTTTTCCCTCTCGTCCTGCCAGTCGTAATGCATTTGATGAACATATTGAGATCACATCTTCCGCCGAAGCAGAGCTGGCTCATTTGCGCCATGATTCCTCAGCCACTGATGCTTTAAGATTTGGATAAAATGTTCCGGGGTCATCTGTAGCCCAAAATGTTGGGGCCCATGCTTCATATTCTTATGATGCTGCACTTGGTTCTTCCCTGTCACAACTACTGATCCACAAAATGTTGCTCTTAACGACCCATCCGTGGTCAGGATTTACTTGGGCAACTCGTACATGAATTTTCTTGAGCTTTAGAAAGCTTATCTTGGATCTCTATTTTTACCTCATAAGTCACCATACAATGTTCCAATGGGTGGTAAATCCGGCGGTTCCAGTCATCATGGTTATTATGGAAATCCTGCATATGGCGGTGGTTTGTCTTATTCAGGAAGTCCAATGGCAAATTGGTTATCTAGTTCTCTGGTTGGATCTGGCAGTCATATAAGGCACAACGACCTTATCTAGGAAGTCACCATACATTTTCTCACTCCATTGATCGATCATGGCTTTGTTTCGTTAGAGTCGCTCTACTTCTTCTTCTGCAGTGTTTGTCATGCAATTTAATTTTTACTAATAGATTATAACAATGGCTTCAATTTCCACCAACGATCATTCTGGTGGTGTCCCTTTTCCCACATATGAATCATATTAGTGATGACTTCTTCTTTCGTTGATGGTTATTTTGATGGTGTCTTTTATTTTAATGACTCGCTTTATCTTGGCAATTTGTACCAGATGCATTGACCTTGCCTTTCTCTCCCTGAAGGATGCCTCTCTCCATGAAGCATATTCAAGTTTAAATATTTTTAGTCTCTGATATTATTGGTTTGAAGCTTTCAAATGCAATTTTTTAGACGAACGGGCATTACTTTGTTCAATTGTTTGCCATTAATTTCTCTCACGCCGATGAGTATTCCAGATATATGGCTAGGCTCTATTTATAGTAATTCTCTCTGACTTCACCTGCATCCCTGAGTTGCCTTTCTATTTGTTTTTTTCATTAATTTGCAGAGCAAAACATTGTTTTCTTGTAACAAGCTAAAGCTTATTTACAAGAATATTAGTAAGCTTTACCTTTAGGGGGAGTGTTAGACTATTAGAAAATATCTGATAATATCTTTTATATTATATTAGAGTATCTTGAGTTATTTGCTAGGATCAATTTATAATCGTAGAGATATCTTAAAATATCTCTCATTATTATTATGATTTGTTTCTGATTTAGGATTGAGTCTATGTTTCTCTATAAATAGAGGTTAGTATTGAGTCTTTTGTAATAAAGTTAACACAAAACTATTATCAATAATATTCAAATTCTTATTATTTTCTCTTCTCCTTTTCTCTAAAATCCCACAACTTCAACGAACCTATTTAATGTGGGTAGTGCTAGTGTAGTACTTACTTGTACAGCCCAGGGTGACTGATCAGTAGACTTCAACATAATGAGTATAAGGAAATATCATGAAAATAGAAGCTACAAGTTTGATTGCATGTCAGATAGTTTCTATTAAATTCTATATGGTTTTGACTAATCGTAACTCTAAAATATATTTTTGATACAATCTCTTGCTGATTGATTTTAAAAAAGTAGCAAAAGTTTTAAGGTGTTGTCAACTTTGTGAATTGCAGCAATGATGGGTTGCAAGCTTTTGTGGAGAACTTTGTAAAGGATCACTTTTTACCAACTATGTTTGTGGACTACCGAAAAGGCGTACAGCAAGCCATATCAAGCAAGTCTTTTAAACTGTTCTGGCTATTTCTTTCTGTATCTTGTATTTTTAAAGCCCTGCTTGACGCCTATTGTGATCTTTTGTGAATCTTAAATTTTTTTAAACATGAGTCATAGTCTGTCAATCATGCATTAAAGAATTTGAAGTTAGCTTTGACTGAAATGTTTGATGCAAAGACCCATTTTTAATTGAAGGTCTTATCTACTAGTTCTTGATTGGTAAATACTATCCACCTCAAAACACTAAATTGTGTGAAGCAAATTTGGTTTCCATGAAAATTTATGTATCCTTGTTTTAACTTGTTGGCATTGCGGGAGTTAAGTAATTTTGAAGTTGTAATAGCCATAGTTCTGGGAATCAGTACCAAGAATCATTCCCTTGCTAGTAAAGCCACAATAAACAGTACTTGTGGAGTATTTTAGTTGTTGGAGTTGTTCATATTCTTTAAATCGTACTTGCTCATACATGTTAATTCATTGGGAATATGAAATAAAGCATCATTTTAAAAATTTCTTTACAAATTGGAATGGATAAACCTGTCATAGGGTAGTTAATCAAGTGTTCTCAGATCCCTTGTGTAAATTGAAGCATAGTTTGATCCTAATTTGTAAGATCACTGCATAATATTTACACAACTTTTCAATCTGCAATGTAAAATCTAAAGAAGTTGCAGCAACATGATGTGAAAGCAAGTGTTACAATTTTTTGACAATAATTATCCTACTGTATTGGTAAATGGAAGTGAATGTTGATGACATGTTGAGAGATATGCATTTCTCCTTAGATATCTCTGTCATAAATTTGTTTTATGATTTCTTCTCTTCCCACAAACTTTTAGGTCCGGCTGCATTTCGTCCAAGAGCACATGTGGTCACTACTTATAACCCGTCAATTGAGAAGGGTCGACCTGTATTACAAGGATTATTGGCTATTGATTACTTGACAAAGGAGGTAAAATTTAGTTTCAATAATAATCTCAATACAATACTGCAGGTTTTATTCTATCTTTTACTTTTCTATAATGAGCACAAGATGATATGCTACACAGGCTTGTATGTTTTGGAGTTCAGACATTATTCCGTGGAGTATACTTGACATGTTTTTTGTTTCATAATTAGAGAACACATGTTTTCCCTTTGAGACTTTTGCTACTGATTTACTGCAGGTGCTTGGCTGGGCACAAGCAATGCCTAAATTTGCTAATGATCTTGTGAAGTATGTGCAAACTTTTCTGGAAAGGACTTATGAAAGATGCCGAACTTCATACATGGAGGTACTTTTTTTCGATTAAAAACTTCCAGTATTCTAAAAAAAACGAGAACATAGTTTGCAAAATCCTCAAGGTACTCATTTATTTGAAACAACTGCTGTCTAAGCACCACAAACTACGATGCACGGACACAATACGAGCACACGATATGGCGATATGGGATTTTTTGAAAAACTATAATACGATATATTTAAGATATGTATAAAAAAAAAATACACAATATAATAAATATGTTATTGTAATTCAAATAATCCAAATTAAAAATTGGTAAAGGCAGAGGGAAGGGTGAAGGATATTGTTGAATATAAAGAGTATTGAGAGACATGAAATAACCCGTGTGTTTCAACTACACAGTGGAATCTCTTTATATAGGCACAGGGTATTAAATAATCCTAATTTACAGTAATACTAACGGGCCAGAATATTTACATACTTACAGCCCATATAATTATTTACATTCTAATATAATATTTAACAGATATTATGCACCTCACAGAGTTCAATTTAACGGGCGAAAAATTATTAGAGGAATAGGTGAGTGGGTAAGACCATAGCTGTAAATCCTTGACAGCCGCATGCAGTGGCTGATCCTAACATTTGGATAGTGTGGCCGGACCTGCCGCCATTTGAAATTTTTTGGACAAATTACACGGTTAATTTTATAAACATATAGTTGATGAAAAGTTAAACAAATAACTCAAAAATCATGAAATATTCATAATTAGCAATAAAAAGGCAACTCTGAAGCACCATATACATATAAATACCAACAAAAGTTGACAAAACCAAGAAATTTAAGTCTCTAATATGCATTGTTCGATGTGCTGTTACTTTGTTGACCATGAGATGAAGCTACCATGGCCGGACGAGGAAAAGTACAAAAAAAAATGAGGTTTTAGTGTGGCCTCCTCTGTTTTATTCTCACAAAACAGAGGAAGATGTAAAAACCAGGCAGAAATACATACAAGGTCGCACAGAAAGAGAGCTGCTCGGAGAAGATAGATGCGGCGGTGGGGTTGACGGCACCTGCAACGGAGGCAGCTAGGTCGTTGTTCTTGTTCTACTCGCAAGAATGCAAGTTTTGAAGGAAAGAGAAGCTTTGGTTTGCACATAATAGACAAGGGTGAAAGTTACGTATTTTACGAAACCCTACACTGCAGTGGGTCTGCTGTGCCACTCCAGACGTGAAAATAACTGCGCCACGCTGCTGCAAACTATGGTGCAACACCCAAACCTCTACTCCACACCACCGCAGCGGCACGATTGCAACCTAATTAAGAAGATAGGTTGAGCCATACATGTATCTCAATGGGGAATATGTAAATTTGCTAAGAAGCGTATGCAAATCGCAACTGTGTCGCAGCCGTATCAGTGGCTTTTTGTGTATGTGCATCATAGACCATAAAGAAGCAAAGAACAGCAATAATTGGATACTTGCTGCTTCTTCAGTCTTATTATTTGTTAATGCAATCAAGTTTCAGAACAAAGTATACATGGACCTGTTGATTACTCGTTGGGGCATTTAGATGAATTGGTGGTTGACATTCCGATAAATAGTCGCCTTGAATAGTATCTTTCAAGTGTTATAATGTTCTGACATTTTTGTCTATTATATTTTAGGCTGTTCTTGAAAAGCAGAGTTACATGCTTATTGGGAGGCATGATATTGAGAAATTGATGAGGCTTGACCCCTCAAGTGCATATTTACCAAATCTGCAAGGTCCTTTTAACTTGGAAATCAATTCCTCTGACGCTGAAACAATTGAGGCTGAACTAGAACTAAGTGAATTACTGCTAAACTTGCGCCCTATTAAGCAGGTTTGTATTTTTTTTTTTATGCTTATGATTTACTATGCTTCATTATTGATATAATTTTCTTAATTTTGAGTGTGCTATTTTACCGACCTATAGTAATTAAATTTTAGGGTTTATGCATCCTTGTTAAAATTCCCCCCTCTCCCCCTATGTATTATGCTTCTCGTGGCTTAATTGTAATTTTTCCTCAGGAAAACCTAATCCACGATGACAATAGACTTATTTTGTTGGCATCTCTTAGTGACTCATTGGAGTATGTTGCAGACTCTATTGAAAGGTGTGTTTTCTCTATGTTGTGCATCTTGCAATGTTTAATTTTACACTGTAAAGCAATTATAAACTTCAGACTGCCAGAATTACAATTCAGATTTATTTATTTATTTGTAATTATGAGTGTCTAATGAGAACACATTGTGTTGAGAATCATGGTTGAGCTCAAGAAAAAGAGAAATAATTAAAGGCAAATATAAAACTTGAAATGTTAGTGTGAAAAATTATGATACAATTTGTGTTGGATACACCTTTATATAGTGTCTCTAAGATAACTAACATAACTAATTTCCATCTAATCATAACTAACTTATAACTACCTTGATCTAATTCTAACACATGTCTAACTATATTCAACTATATTATCTAATACACTGCCAGCATGTACAGGATTTACAATAAAAGCTAATACACATCAAATCCTAGTTAGTGCTAACTTATAGCTAAGAAATGATTTATAGAATAAATACATATTTGATTCTTACCAGATTGTAGAGTTCACAACTCTTTAAGTTTCATGTCGTGGTGTCTGACACCTGTCTGTGTCCGACACTGTCACTGACACCTTGATTACTGTAAAAATATGTTTTATGTGTTTCTTGTGTGTCTCAAACAAGATCAAACATCTATTTATAATGAGATTACAATAATTACATTCAAATACTAGGAACTTGTATTTGACTAGGAGTTCTATCAATGAGCCTAGGAAGTTGTACAATCAAGGAATAATGAAATCATACTTTGAATTCTAACAACTACATTCAACTAATTCATTTTATTAAATTATTACCAGTGTCGACGTGTCAATGCTGGTGATTGTGTCAATATTTGTGCTTCATAGATCAATACCCTATAAATGAGAAAATTGTATATCATAAAATCATCAAAAGCTTCTGAATTTTTTTGCACCGAAGATCATCTAGTTATAGGTTTAGTGTTTAAGGTATACTGTGAGGAAAACAAATGCTCAAAAAAATTTATATTGATATTTAGGTGAATGATATGTCAGGATTATAATACAAATAGCATAGCATCAACAAAGAGATGAACTAGAAATTGTATAAATGGTTTAAGTCAAGTAAAATTAGAGGAAGTGTCCTAACATACCGGTACTGATATCCCAATGATGTTGGCGAGCATTATGATGTTTTGTTTGTTTTTTTGGTTTCATAATGAAAGAATTCCAAGCATAAAAAATTCTTGTGAAATTGGCAGGCTTGGACAGACTGCTCAAAGAACATCAAATCACGTTGGAGGAGAGTATCATAGTCGTTCAAACAGTGCACCTACAAGGAGTCTAGTATCATTTGCTCAAGATTATAGGAAATTAGCAATTGACTGCCTTAAGGTTTTACGTGTAGAAATGCAATTAGAGACACTATTTCATATGCAGGTTTGTCTGATGTGATGTTATTTTTCTTTGGTTGTTGAAGGAATAAGAGTTCGATAATTTAATTGTTGGCAAACTTAACTGAGCAACAAAATTTTGAGCAGGAAATGACGAATACAGAATACTTGGATGACCAAGATGCTGAAGAACCAGATGACTTCATCATTTCTCTCACTGCACAGGTGTCTTTCTATCTTTGCATGTTGTTGTCTTCGAAAAAATTCTTAGTTGGATTGGGTCTTTCATAAATATCATAATCTGCACATACTCATTACTTGTGATATCCCTTTCTCTATTAGAGATCTAAGGCCGAGTTATATGATGGGTGGACCCTTAGAATATGAACTTTGATTAGAGGCATAGATCACCTACACTGGTGCTTTCAGTTTCAGCACCTATCCACGTCCAATTCATAGATTAAGGGTTGACAATTTGCAATATTACTTGATCAGCTTGTCTGAAAAGTGACTTCTATGAACTAGGTGGATGATGTCGACAATCTAACAATGGATCTCTGTTATTCGACCCACACAACTTTCACTTTAGGTGTCTGTCTTGATCGTAAGGGGGTATCTTGAGAGTCCAACATCGACTGAAGATATGTTACTTACTGATTGAGAACAAGCTAAATCTATTTAGATAATTGATTAACGTATATCAGTGTATGATGAGAATTATATTTTTTTTGTTTGTTAAAGTAGCTTTTTCTCAATATATTGATGTGATTGTTGAAAGAGCTTTTGCAAATCAATCTTTGTAATTAGATTGGGGTCTGACCATGCTATTAATTAAAAGTCATTACTATTAAGACGGCATTTGTAAGATCTTATTTGAGCTTATCTTATGACATAAACATTTGTTTGTGTTTGGTAGTGTTGAATGAGAGGAAATACGGTGAAAGCATTTGTTTAAACTACACAACGGAGATTCTTTGTATAGACTTAATTATTAAAAGCAATAAGATAATTACAAATATTCTATCCCTATTTATAAGATATGATATGTTAAGATTGAAAACTATTCCGAAATATAAATCTAGATATTCTAAGATAATATCAAGATATTATTTTATATTCTAACAGGAGGAGCTTAGATATGATTATAAGTTATTTCTAGTTTTTTTTATAATCTCATGAGAATAGCTTATGTAGAGTTCCCATCATTTCTTTTTTTATCACAGAAATAGCTTATTCAGAAATATTTAGATGACAAGCTTTTAATTATACTATTTATTTGGGTGCTCCCTTAGAAACTTTGGATTATGGTTACAAAATTATCCAAAGAATCATTCTTAGGTTTGATAGTACATGTGGCAAAAAATATTGCATTCTTGGTGAATGAATTTATAAATGTGATCACTATATTAAAAAAAAATTAAATATATGAAGTCTTTGCCAAATTGTCATGTAAGATATTCATCATGAAATCCTAAAGGATTAGACTTCTATTAATAAACCAAAAAGTAATATAAATTCATCAAGATAAGACTAAATAAACCTTGAGAACATAAAACTCTAGCCAGAATGAGTCAAACTAAATTAACTTGTAATGGCATCTTAATAAACCTATCAATCCAAATATTCTAAATTATCTGGTTTGATCAAAACAATTGAATGTTATAATTGACCCCAATATTGAAAGTAAATGGTCAATAGCCACAATGTAATGATGAGTTTAAAAAAGTTTGAACTTCCTGCTTAGTGACTCAAAGATGTATGATATGCTTATGTAAGTCAAACTGTTTATGTTTACTATTTTAATGAAATATCCAGATAACCCGAAGAGATGAAGCAATGGCCCCTTTTATTTCAAATGTAAAGCGGAATTACATATTTGGTGGAATTTGTGGGGTTGCAGCAAATGCATCTATTAAGGTGTGGATGTATCCACTTCTTTACAGTTTTGTTTTTACAAAAAGACTTTTAATTTTTATGTTTTAAGGTGTATTTTCAGTTTCTTCACTGTTAATGAGAGGAGGCCCTTTTACTTACAGGCTTTGGCGGATATGAAGTCTATTAATCTTTTTGGTGTTCAGCAAATATGTCGAAACTCTATCGCAATGGAACAGGTAACAAATATTGTGTGTAAGAGAGAAAGGGTCTGGGAATTTAAAAAATACCCTCAAAAACCCTCTTCCATTACTTTTCTTTAGTTCCCCAAATCAGGGGTTTACCCTCCTTCTCGTTAGACATGGGCATGTCTAATAGCAAGCATTCTTAGAGTGCTGGCAGAAGAGGTATCCTTCTAGGGTGTGGGCATACCTTATTAGAAAATAAAGGATGAGACATCCAACTATCAGTGGGTCATACCAAATAGTTTTCAGGTCAAACTCAAAATTCGGATCACCAACTCTAACAAATAAGCTTCAAAAAAACCTAGGACTGGCTTAAGAGATGCAATTATGATAGCTGTGTCTATTTCCGGAAGTGTGATAATGCGTGGTTGTGACCTAAACTATTGGTTCAATCTAAAAACCATTTAGCATGACCCATTAGTAGTCTCATCCTACATTTTTTTGATATGGTTTGCACACGCCTAAGAGGGAGGCCTCTTCTGCCAACACTTCAAAAATGCTTGTTATTAGGTGGGCGTACACTTAAGTTTAAAATGTCTTCTAAAGTGTTGTATGGGCCTATTATGTTTTTGGGTTAGGGGTTTACATGTACTCTAATACATATCACTCTTTGAGAATTTAGCATCTAAGATATTTGTAGTAGCTGCTCATTTTGATCTCCTCTTTTCATGGTTCTTGTATAAGTTTTTTAGCAAATGTGTCCTTTCTTCTTGATCCTTCATCTCTATTGTGCATGACCAGGTTGTATCATCTCTATTAAGTCGATGGTTTTGTTGGACCACATGTTAGTGAACAATGGTTAATGTTCGGACTTGCTCCATCCGTTTGTAAGTAACCCCATAACTAGGCAAGGCTTCCGCTTGATAAGGAGCATAGCAATGTGGAAACCGACATTTGAAGAGAGATTGTTGTAAAATGCAATGAGGAGATGTGAAACTTCCTCGTAGGTTGACAATTGGTTAAGTGAAGATAATATAAGTGTGGAGACCCATGTACCCGAAACCTTAAAAGTTTTGGGTAAGGAAATGATTAGCCTATTTTCGTGGTCTCTCACTTTATCCCATTGATTAGAGCTCCTCCCTATTCACCCTTTTGAGCTCCCTCTCGTCATCCATTTCTAATACATCCAAACAAGTTGAGGGATTGCCCTCCCTTTCCCTCCCCTCCAAACCCCAACACAACTTATGAGGATTTAATTTTAACCATAGATTTAACCAAGATTGGTTAAGATCAAAATAGTCATGAAAAATAAATTTTAATTCTGGACCATATGCACATGCTTGTATGGTTAGTATTTGCTTTCCTTAATCTCTCAATTGAAGGCTAAGCTTACTAGATACATTTCCTGTGTGTATTTTTGCCCGTCGAATATATTTGTATATAATCTGACAATTTTTGTCATTAACTGTTCATTCAGAGAGACTAGGAAAAAAGTGATTTTTGAAATTTAAGTGCCTAACAATTTTGGATGGTGTTACAGGCATTGGCTGCTATTCCATCCATAAACAGCGAAGCAGTGCAACAAAGATTGGATCGAGTCCGCACCTACTATGAACTCTTAAACATGCCATTTGAGGCAAGTCAACTGACCTAACTGCTTCGTATTTGATATAAATTTTCTCAAGTCATCTTATCTTGGTATTCTTATTCCTGTCACAGGCCTTGCTTGCCTTCATTACAGAACATGTACACTTGTTTACTGCAGCAGAGTGAGTTAATACACCAATTGTAGTCCTTAGTACCCTTTTATGGAATGATTCTGACATTATATTTCCACAGGTATGCCAACCTTCTAAATGTTCAGGTCCCCGGGAGGGAGGTTCCTCCCGATGCGCATGAGCGGGTGTCTGAAATATTATCCCTGTAGTGTGTTCATTTTTTTATGCCAGAGTTTGTTTCAGACAGTTGGGATGCTCCCATCGTTACATTTCTGATTCTTGTTTCTGAAAAATGATGCAACAAGCCGATGCAGATGTTGATTTTACTATCAACTGAATAGAGCACTAGTTAAAAGACGGTTTGATTCTGCCCTTGATGATGGCAATAACATTCATGCCCCCACCCCATTTGAGTGTAATTATAATGTGATGTCAATTATTAGTTAATGCTGCTTTCCTTTTGGGCTCTCTCTTTCTCTCCCTCCCTCCGAGTTTTGAGCAATGGTGTGATGAAAAAATTTAATTCAAGTATATATCATGGAAAATTTGAAAATTAAGGTGTTGAAATTTTATCTCCATATCTCTATAATCTTCTTAAATCAAAGGATTGTACAGCTTTATGATATATTCTGATCTTATTTAGAGTTCTCTTATATGCTAATTTTATTTCTAATTTGTAGATTCATTTGTAATATAATAGGCCACTTCTAGCGTGCACAGGTAACCTGAGTGGTGTACCGTGCCGGACAGTTTTTGGCTCTTAGATTATAAGTTCCACTAGATGTAATTGTGCCCCCTCCGTACCAATTTTACTCTCTCCACCCTTTCCATTTCCTTACTGTCTCACCCTTCACCATTAATAAATTGTATATAAGTTATTGACCGAAGTTAGAATTAGTTAGAAATTGAAAAGAAAAAAAGGAGTGTAATTTGTAGGATGCATAAACACCCATCTGAAATCATATTGGAAAAAGAAGTGCATTGATTGAGCTTATTATTCTTGCTTCTGAGCTAAAAACAAAAGGATAAAATTGAAACTGAATGCAACCATCCATCAAGCAACCCCATAAACTAGTCATTGAAGCTTAAAATGTTCAGTGTATTGATCTGGAAAAAAAAAAAAGCCATTGAACAATTGCTACAGGATGACAAAAAACTAGGATCAAACTTGTAAAATGAGATGCAAGATGCCTTGAAAGTTTGGAATTTTGCATTGTTTTGAGAAGTGAATTTGATTTATGTAAAATGTTCGATTGATAAAGGAAAAGAGGCCCAATGAAAAGGTATTTGGCAACAAAAACGATGTCTGTTGAGGGGTGAGCGTTTGGTACTCGAAAAAGGATAAGGAAGTTTCGACTGTGGAGTCGATGAAATGGGAAGATGATGCTACTGTGGAGGGTGGTGTTGTGAACGAAGGGGAGGGAAAGTGATGAGTTAGAGAGATATTGATTGGATACGGTAAATGTATTATACCATCTGTGCACTTATTTGATCGAATGGTTCTAATGTGGTCTTGCAGGGTGCTCCATTTAAATAATTTGTGAACATTAGATATTGCCAATATAATAAATGCTGGTTGTATGTACCCGTATGTACTCTTGAGTAAGTTATACTTTCCAAGTTTAAGTTTTTCATGCTAGATAAAATTTCCTTTTCAAAAATAAATGTGGAGTAGACACCCTCCTCCTTATTTTTTCAAGGGGTAATAACTATTTGAGCATATCTTTGAAAATTCTTTATTTGTTAATAGAAATATTGACCTATTTTTAAAGTAGATATATCGTAGAATATGTTTAATATATTGATAGAATATAATAAAATATTTATATTTTTTTATTCTCTAAAATAAATTTAAAAGGGCTTATTTGAATGTTCTTCGTACTTAAAAGAAATTCTTCTTAACTTATTAAACTTTTTCACTATATTAAATATAAGTTAGTTAGTTGTTAAAAATTTCAACATAATTTTATATTCTTATAATGAAAAATATGATAAAAGAGTACTATATTTTTATGTCACACAAAATAATATGTTCTCTTTCAACTATGTACAATTACATTTGAACTCTTTTACTTTATACCACCGTCTCAAACATATTCTATATAAATTTACACTATTAAATTGAAGTTTTCAGAATAGTTAGTTTTTATGTCAAAACAAATAAATATTATTTGTCAACTTTCTATCTAAACTAATCGCTCGCAATACTTAAATTGAAGAGACTGGCCTTCGTAATCAAGATTCGGACCACAGTACATTAAGAAAGGGGTTGAGAAAGAGTTAATGAAATTCACATTAAAAAAAATTATCCAATAAGATTATATTACTTCTTCAAACATATTAAAGATATAGTTCTATATTTTATATTTATATTTTATTTGTATTTAAATAAGAAAACTTAATTTAGAAAATCAAGATATAGTAAATTTATTTATTTTTAAAGTATATTCTTTTATATATATATATATATATATATATATATATAATTAACATGACTTATTTTGACAATCATATTTAATGGAGTATTTATACTCTTAAAATTGAAATATGATAATTTAAAAAAGAAATAAGGATAGCATATGATAGTGTTTTATTTATCATAAAAGTAATAAGACTGTATTTGTAAATAATTTAAGGTTTAAATATATTTTCTTGTTTCTATATATATATAAGTAACTTTTTTAAGTTTCGATAAAAAAATATATTAATATCTTTACGATTTTGCCAAAAATAAATTTTAAATAGTCGTTAACAAGTTTTTTAAATTTTAATTAAAAAATGCTGATGTGATCAATTTTTTTTGACATTTATTAATGATATCATTTGTTGAATTAGAAATGGTTATTAAGTGAGATGAAATCAAAACGAGGATTAAGGTTCATGAAGAAACGTTGCATAGAGAATAGAGGAGAACTAAAGTTTGCAAAATAAGGTATCCCTTCTAGCACTTAAAAATATCATTTCTCTTCAAGACTTTATCGTCACATATGCCATATGGGTCCGTTTATTTAAAATTTTAATAAAGTAATTTTTATTTTATACTTTTTAAAATAATTTTTACAAAAAATTTATTTAAAAATAGTAGAATTTTTTTAAATTTATTTTTTATTAATTAAAAAAATAATTTTAATATTTAATAATTTATATATTCATTATCAAATATTTTAATATGATAAAAATCACATTTTAAAAAAAAAATGTATCTTTCAAAAATGATTTTTATGAAGAATTTCTCAAAATAGCTTTTCATTTTAATTATTTTTTGAAATTTCATTATTCAAAAAATGTTGTAAGAAATAGATAAATTATTTAAATCAATGTTTCATTTGAAATTTTTAAAAAAAAAAAATGTTATAACATAAAATAGTCTATAAAAATGATATATAAGTGTAGACAATTTTAACCTAAAATTAAATTTGATATAACATTTACCACGTGTATGCACATATATTTGTGTGTAAGCAAGCATTTTCTTAAGTTCAATATCCAATCAAATAATTAGTCATGTTTATGATAATTCATTCAGTTGTTTGTATGTGTGTTTTTGACTTAGCGAATTTCTATTATCATATTTTGATCTATTATCATATTTTGAATATAGCATAATATCAAATGTTACAATTATATTTTGGTAAAAAAAATGTTTATATTTAAAATCCTAAGCACCATATACATGATATAATACATCAATGTGTGTTATAAAAACTTCACACATAATGTGTGTATTAGTTGGACAAATATAATTTTATAAGAGATAACAAAAAAAAGAAAAATAATGTAAATATATTATTATGTTACAACTGTAAATAGTTTTATTTTTAAAAATAAATATTTTTATTCGAATAGGATAATAATTACACATGTATCTTTTATTAAAGAGTAATAATTTATTTTAAGACTTTTGCAATTTTTGAATTTTTTTTGTGAAAAATGTAAAGTATAATCTCTTATCTATCATAAAGATTTTACAGATCTAACTTCAACTTTAAAAATCTGATTTGATCTCGTTAATCTGCTTAGAAGTATACATATTAAGCATACTTAGAAGTATACATAATTGTTGATTTGATCTTGTTAGCATACTTAGAAGTATACATAACTTTAAGAGTCTGATTTAAGTTGTTAAATTTTGAATCTCTAAAAGATTTATAAATTATCCTTATTATTATTTGAAGTTTGTTAGCACACATTGGTCGATTTATCACTTGTCCATAAATTCATTGCTTGATATTATTTTTTACACATGACTAGGCCATCTTGTCTTTTGCCTTCCTTGGTGCTTTTTTGTAAAGTTTGTTGGACCAATATATTTAATTTAACAAGGACAAATGGTGTCCAAAGAGGATCAAATTTCGTGTGCATTTGAAAAAATTATGGAGAAATTCTCCAAATATCTTCATGGCCATAAATCTAAATATGTATATAATAAGTGTTGAAATTTATTAATCATTAAGTAAAAATAATTAATTATAAATTTAAACGTAATTAATTATCTTTTTAAAGTATCTAAATTTATATTTAATTGAACACTTAGAAATCAATAATGAATTATATTTAATTTGCATTTAATTAATCACTTTGAAAATAATTAACTTGTGGTTTTATCAATGTAAAAAGGAAGTTATGTGAGTGGTATAAAGCGTGGGAAAAACAATCACAATTCACAATTATGGACTAAGCAAAAGAAGAAATCTTGAAAACTATGCATAGAAATATTAGGGTAAAATATATATCTTATTTTATCTATTTTTTTAAAGCCAAAAAGAGAAAGAACATAAAAGTATCGTAGAGGAAATTTGATATTCCAATTATATTGACACCTCAAATCAATAATTTACCGTTTAGAGCATCTAAGAGAAAAAATAAAATTTAAAGATATTAAACCAAAAGTATACGGAAATAACAAATATATAGTTAAAAACCTACTAGAAAAATTTAAAGGGAAGAAAAATAAAAAGTGCAATGTGAAAAAAGAAGAAGCTAGATCTATTAGAGTTAGCAAAATGAAAAAAACAAACCTAAAAAAGAATGGTACATTAGAAAAATCTAAAATTTAGAAATTGATGTCTATTTATAAAACACTTCTCTTGAATGAACAAGCTGAATTCTACCAAATAAAAATTTAGATAGAAATACCAAAATTTACTTGTCTATCATTACAAAAAATTATTTCTCTATAAATATGAGAGCAATAAAAATTCATACGAAAAATAAAATTAACACAATTATACCGTCTATTTTTATGCTTCATAGAACAGTGTTTATATTCTTGCCACAACCAAACTAGAGTCACTCTTTGGCCAAATATTATTCCAACCTCATATATACATTATATAGACAATACATGACACTTCCACTAAATTGGTATTTTTTTGGCATATACATGCTAACATTTATTTTGGCTCATCACTTGCAAATCTTAAGTCACATTGGACCACATAGTTATTTTTAAGAATTTTCTATTTTTCACCTCACCGCTTATATCTCCCGTCTTTCTAATATACTTAAAAAATATTATTTTATTTTCTTTATTATATATAAAAATTTGAAGAAGAAAAATTCTTCTCTCTTTAAACCTATTCATTCGAAACTTTAACAAATTTTCTAACATTTTTGAAATTTATGTCTTTTTATCGAAGTTTTTATCAATTTGAAACATAATTTTTCACTTTTTCAATATTTTTTTTTTAAGTTTTGTACAATACAAAACTACTGAAATAGAAAATTTAATTAATATTTTTGAAATAAGAAATTTTTAAAATAGAAATAGAAATTTTTTGAAATAGAAATAGAAAATTCCAAAATAGAAATTTTTTGAATTAAGAAATTCCAGTAATTTAATTAATATTTATTTTTTAATATAATTTTTTTAAATTAATTTAATTATTT
>JBBPBS010001075.1:8082224-8152523 GCA_037974835.1 Cicer judaicum | reverse complement strand
ATATTTTATTTTTCATAAAATATCAAAATATTATAATTATATGTCTTATTTTATGTTTTAATAATATTATTTGTTATGAACTACTATCTCTTGTCTATTAAAAATAATAATAATTTTTTTTAATTAAATTTATGATAATAATAATTTTTTGACAATAATAATAATAATACTCATTTTTATCATTAAAATTAGATAAATATAATTCATTTTTGTAACTGGTCACTAAACTTAAAGTCTTTTCAAAAGAAATAATAATAATAATAATAATAATAATAATAATAATAATAATAATAATAATAATAATAATAGTTGAAATTGAAATTGAAAAAAAAAAAGTAGGAGTTGATTGATTGAATGTAAGTGGCACGTGTCATTTTAAACCAGTCAAATAGAAGCCAACAACAGAGACTCGTGTTATTTGTATTCTTCTGCGTGTTGCGGCAGTATCAAGTATTATAAGAGTCACACAACAATCAAAGTATCTACAGTTAGTTCCCCCAATATCAATATCAATATCAAAATCAAAATCAAATCCGAGATCCAAACTTCGCTGATCAATATTCATCGTCATGGATACAATCGATCATTGCTCCGCCACGCAACTCATTGACGGTGACGGAGTTTTCAACGTCACCGGTCTCGATAATTTCATCAACACTTCAAATCTCGCCTCTTGTGGTCTTTCTTACGCCGTCGTTGCTATCATGGGACCTCAAAGTAGCGGTTAGTTTTTTTTCTTCTTACTTTTATTCAATTTAGTTTTCAACTTCGGATTGAGCTTTCTTCAACTTAATTTTTTACTTCTTGCTTACTTATGCACTTGTTGAGCTTGGATCGATTAGTTTAGTTTTCGTTTCAGTGTTGGTGTTTGTGTTTGACTAGGGTTTAAGTTGGTGATTTAATTGTAGTTAGGTTTTTGATTTAATTGAAGTGACTTGTGGTGAAAGCGAAGTTTATTGATTATGTAGGTTTAGTTGATTGTTAAGCAAGTGGAATTGCTTTTTGTAATGGTTATGTGTTGTGTGATCTAATTTTGTTGCTTGAGCAGGGAAGAGCACTTTGATGAATCACCTTTTCCGCACTAGTTTCAGGGAGATGGATGCATTTAGGGGAAGGTTGGGTTTTTAAATGATTGAGCTATTATTGCTACTTTTATGTTTTATTTTATGATAAATGAGTAATTGGATATCATGTTGTTGCAGATCTCAAACCACCAAGGGAATTTGGATAGCTAAGTGTACTGGAATTGAGCCGTGCACAATTGCTATGGATTTAGAGGGTACTGATGGAAGGGAGAGGGGTGAGGTAATCAATTCTATACTAGATGTTTCTTCATACCCTGTTACAGATATTGTTTTAGTACGAATATCAATAAGTTTGGTTTAGTAGTTTATCAGTTATTTTAGGTTGCCTTTGGGAGATATGATATGATTGACTTGATAGTATAAGAAAATACTATAATTTCTCGCCATATGTTTCGTATTGACACGTGATAGTGTTGCCATATTTTGTTAACTTATATATGTATGTTCTAGCTTCACTTTACTTTATTTGTCTGTTTGGTATTTATGTGCACGGGGTACATATTTGATATTATTGAGCTGTTCTATGTATTTGTTTCATGTACGTTAGAGTTCACTCTATTCTTGTTTTTTTTTTTTTTTAAATATGTCTCTCAGGATGATACCGCTTTTGAGAAGCAGAGTGCTCTTTTTGCTTTGGCAGTATCGGATATTGTTCTGATAAATATGTAAGTTTTTAGTCTAGATTGTTGCTTTATAATTGATAGATTGAATGAAATTCCAGTGTGATCCTTAAATTCAGGCATCATCGTAAGTTATTAAGTTTGAAGCAACTTTACTTCCAAGTTCAAACAATTTTTACAGTCCTTACAAACTAGCTTGACATAAGTCTAGGTGGAATCAAAGATCTCTCTCTAACTTGGTATATTTTATGTCCGTTATATTCTTGCTTATAACTTACCTACTTGACACTTGGGATCATTTACATTGTATACAAGTGATTGTAGGATGAAATATAATGTACTATATTTCATAATGTGAGGTGCGGAAGTAGATGATATACATAATGACATTTTCCTTATTTTTCTATAGCATTGTCCTTTGCAATCCTTTATCTCGCTTCCTTTATTTGGAGTAAAATTAGTAATCAGGACTAATAAGAAACTAGAAACTATAAAGAAGCTTTGATTCATGGGTTATGCAAGCTTTGGATGGATTTATACAGGCAAACTTCATTCCATTTTGGACAGCCATTGAAGATTTCATTTTAGGATATAACATATAAATTTTTCTACAGGTGCTGTTTACGCTAATTATGATGTACCATGTGGATAAATTTTTTTACTTGACTTTAATTCTAAATTATTCTATTTATACTATTAGATACATAATCCATGCACTTAATTGTGATCGGATAAAAGTAAAAACAGCACACAAGAAACTGCAACTAAGTTTTGTCCTCTTATTTTATGCACAGGTGGTGTCATGATATTGGTCGTGAACAAGCAGCCAATAAACCTCTTTTAAAAACTGTTTTTCAGGTAGTTTGCAGCCATGAATTCACCTCTGTCTGGTATTCTAAGTTTGAATTTTTACACTCTGACCTTTCTTATATTTTTAGGTCATGATGCGTTTATTTAGTCCTCGGAAGACAACATTGCTTTTTGTTATACGTGATAAAACAAAGGTTTACACTTTATCCTTTCTTGTGAATGCATCCTTCTGTTCTATGCTTGTACTCAATGAATGGTTTATATCATGTTTGTTGCTCTCTACAGACTCCGCTGGAAAATCTGGAACCTATTCTAAGAGAAGATATTCAAAAGGTTTTTTTTTTTTCATTTAATTTCTTAGTTTTTTCATTTATTTGATTTATTTATTTTTATCTCTCATCATTTTTAATCATGATATGAATTCCTCAGATTTGGGATGCAGTTCCAAAGCCTCAAGCTCATGTACACACTCCTCTTAGTGAATTTTTCAATGTAAGAAGATCTATCTATCTCCTCTTTTCACATGCCTGTTTAACTCTTTATGTATGTATTATGGCATATGATTAATGGTTCTTCATTTGAAGGTGGAGGTTACTGCTTTGTCAAGCTATGAGGACAAAGAAGACAAATTCAAAGAGGAGGTACCCTTTCATGATTAAAAATATTTGAGAATGATTTCTAATTCCTATTGCTTCCAGACATGGTTCTCACGATTGACAATTTTTCTGCTGTAAATATCTTTGCAAATGATTGTTTGATTATTTTGCATTGAAACTTTTTCATTCCTAGCTTCTATCTTATTTGGGCCATGGTGTAAACTACATTATTGTACTTTTCATACAGGTTGCTCAATTACGACAACGTTTTTTCCATTCTATAGCACCTGGAGGTCTTGCTGGTGATCGACGTGGTGTTGTGCCCGCATCTGCTTTTTCTATTAGTGCACAACACATATGGAAAGTTATACGAGAGAACAAGGATCTTGATCTCCCAGCTCACAAGGTTTCCAATATTCTCATTTTTAGATGGAACAGTGGTTTAGCTTCCCAGCAATCTCATTTTCAGATGCAACAGTGGTGTAATTTTCTTATGGATTTGCATTTTATAACAGGTAATGGTTGCAACTGTGCGTTGTGAAGAGATTGCTTACGAAAAGCTTAGTGAACTACGTTCTGACAAGGTGCTAACCCATATCCCCTCTTCTTTAACCATCCAAGTTTCATTATTTTCAAAATTCGTCACCGTATGAATGAAATTGGCTTAGGGTTGGCTGGAGTTGGAGGAAGCTGTTGAATTAGGTCCAGTACAAGGCTTTGGGGAAAAGTGTAGCTCCATAATTGATGCCTACCTTTCTCTGTAAGATCCAGATGCTTTCTGAGTTAAATCAAAATTTCCGTACTCCTTATAACTCCTGTGTATGTTTGAGTCATTATAGTGTAATAATTATTGGAATTGAATTGGGATTTTTTTTTTCTTTTTTTGATTATATAGTACATTTTCACTTCTTTGAAAAATTTCTTTACCGTGTTTGGAGTTTTTGTAAGTTTTGCATGTGTCAAAAGATATAAAAGGTGAGAAAAACATATTGGTTGAATGAGTGAGTTACTTTAATCCGTATTTGTTCTTTCAATTTTTATTTTTTTCATCTAGTGATAATACATGCTTTCAACAGATATGACGAGGAGACAATCTTCTTTGATGAAGCTGTGAGAAATGCAAAACGGAAGCAGTTGGAATCAAATGCATTGGATGTAAGGCTGCCTGTTACCTTTTAAGGCTTTGTTTCTAATTATAGTTTTGGCTTATGATCCATTTGTGCTGAATTTTGATAAAGCATCCATGGACTGGACTGTTAAGGCATATTTTAAAAACACAATGGAAGATAGAGCAAAAGAGGCTTAAAATTGCAACTACACTTCCAATCTCTACTGATCAGAAATGGGACTTCTTGGAAACAATGTTTAGCAGAGTACCAAACAAAGGCTATGAACACAATACTGTCTCCAAATTTTGGGGGCAAGTGAATCCACTTGATACTTGGGTCTTGTAGTCTAGGAATAAAATGCACTGACACCACCAATTTGAATAAGAAAATCCTGAAAACAGCCTCTTGTTGCTTCTGTTCGTAGCTTCAGCTCCTCCACCAGACCTGGAGATAAAAGATTATGGGGTGCTTAGGGTATACCATCAGAACAACTCTCTCAATTATAGTAAACATCAAATTCCTATCAGCATCACAACCCATATGTCTAAATTCATGCTACCTTACACTGGTTTTGCAACCCAACTTTCCAATAAGCCTAAGTTTAGAGTGAATGAGCACAGATATATATTATTGATAATACAGCAAAAGTTGAGTAAATGAGTACAAATATATATCATCCATAATGCAGCAATATTCTGCTCAACATGCACTTGGTTTGTTTGATTATTGATCCGAAAATATAACAAAAGACCACCTAGGACTGCACTGAAATATTGGCAAGGAATTTTGAAGGGAGAGTGTGTACATGAAGGGCCTGACCGTCTTTTTGTTTTAAAGGAAAAATGCTTTTTTAAAAAGTTTTTCTTTCTCGGACTCTAAAAATAATGACCTAAGAAATGCCCTAGAAAGTGTATCCTAAATTTCCTTTTTTGAGCATAAACAAAGTAGCCCTATGTTCATATGATTACTTGTTTTTTGTCTTCATCTTTTCAGCTAGTATACCCTACTTATACAACAATGCTAGGACATCTGCGCTCTAAAGCTTTTGACAATTTCAAGACTAAGCTGGATCAATCACTAAACAACGGAGAAGGGTTTGCTTCATCTGTTCGCACGTGGAGTCAGTCTATTATGCTTAAGTTTGATAAAGGATTTGATGGTAATAATGAGATAAGATTCTTCTTCATAATAACATATTCATTGTCACACATAACTGCATATCTCATAATTAATAAACAATTAGGGTGCCGATGCTTGCTTGATTCTCTATTTGCTTTTTAAATTTACATTTGGTGTTATTTGGTCATTCCTAACTGACTTTATCATTTTATTTTATTTTACACATTTTCCACTTCAGACTTTGGTATCACAGTGGGTTTGCCAAAATCCACGTGATTCCAAAGATAGCCTTATATGGGAAGTGGGTATTAAAGTGAAGAACATTGGTATCAATCACTACTCTTTTGTAGGGTTACATGTTCAAAATTTCCAAGTTATGCTGTGTCTGAAGGAAAAATAGAGTTTATTGGATATAGTACATGAGACTTTCTGTCAATTCTAGGAATTTAAAGGTTAATTATATGGAAAAGATAAAGATCAATGGAATAATAAAGATTGCTTCTGAGAATGCACAACTCTATGATACTATTGAATTATCAATTATTTAAGCGTTCATCGATTATTTGGGTATTTCATCAAAATTTGTCAAGAGCATATTTTAAATAAGACTTAAGCTCAGTCTAGTGAGTTATAAGAAAAAATGAGTCCTTCCAAGTATTCAAATTACTATGAGATTGTTGATTTATTCTATTAATGAAGTGTTTATGTTTGCATGATCTCCCCAAAAAGTTTCAAGAGCATATTTGACATTTGACAAAGATTCCGTATAATTTGCTATAAAATTCATTATTTAATCTTGAAGCAGAATCTTTAAGAATTTATCAATCTTCAATTTCATAGATATAGAAAGTCTGGCTCCTGATTTGCTTTTGTAGGTGCTCTCATATATATTTCTTTCATGGTCTTATAAATAAAATAAAAGAAAAGAAAGAACATTCCTTCCGCATCTTTAGATCAGTCTGCCTTCATCTCAGAATGCATCTTATAAGTTGTTCTTTCTGATTATGTTTCTGTAAGCTTGCTTTAGAGGACCATATTGTCTCTTGCATCAAGTTACTTGAAATGAAGTTGCTAATTTGTCTCGGTCATCATGTAAATTGTTTTATTATATGAATGCTCATTATTTGCATATTCCAGATGCTGGTGTAAGGCAGGCTAATTGGGGTGCTTCAAAAGTGCGAGATAAACTTCGTCGTGATATTGAGTCACATGTTTTATCTGTGCGCAGTGCAAAATTATCGGAGATAACAACTAATTTTGAGGTAATATTGTTTCCACTACAATCAGCATCAAAGCATTTTTTCACTAGGTGGGTCGGGTACACGAATCAAACGATGACATGATGACTTGTTATGAATTAAGTTCACAGATTGACCATTTGGCTTTAAATTTCTCTTAGGTTCTGTTTGGTAAAAATAAGGTATAAGCTAGATCTGAAAAGCCTGTTGATTGAAATTAAAGTTTTTGGTAAAATAAAATATTGAACTAACTGAAAAATATAAAATGACATGAAAGGACTCGTATATTTAACTTTTTACATAATTCTATTTGTATCATGTATGTGTATAATGTATACGTGTGTGTTACTTTTTTAATTTACTCTCATTTTTAAATATATTTATATTAATTAAATTAAACAAGAATGACACATTTTTAATTTATGCTATAAATTTTTATCATTATAAATATTACTATCAATTTTATTTTATAAATGAAAAATAAGAGAAGCTTTTCATAAAAATAAAATAAAACAAGAGATGCTAAACATGAGCTATCATTCTTTTATCTTTCATAACAGACTAACCGAATTAGGAATGAGAATGTGTAGGAGTTTATCGTTATTTTAAAAATTTGCTTACATTTAGAAAGGATAAAGAACAAAATAATGAGGGTAAAAATAATAAAAAGATAAAAAGGAAAAGCTATAAACTTACATGCTTCTTCAACGAGCACCTCAAAAATAGCTTTAGGCAGTGAAATAATCTTTTTTACCTAACACATTTATTTTGATCAAATAAGCTTAGTTCTTGACATTATTAAACAGAGTCTTAGTGGTTCGACCTTTTGTTTTTCTTGATCTCCTCTACCTCTAACAATTGCAGTACTCTCTATTTAGCAACCTTCCTTACATATGCTTCTATGAGTTTTTTCTACATGCTAAATCACCTAAAACAAGACTAGCATATTTTCTACAGTGGGAGCTATTCCAACTTTCTTTCTAATAATTGTTTTCCTAATACTATATTGTTGGCACTATGTCAGATTCATAGGTTGAGATGAGTAATGTGTTAATAGTACCTGCAATATCTTTGTCAACCACTAAATTATTAGTATCTTCTGCAGAAACATCTGGCCAAGGCATTGGCCGAGCCTGTGGAGTCTCTCTTTGAAGCAGGAGGAAAGGACACCTGGCTTTCAATAAGAAAACTTCTTAAACATGAAACTGAAACTGCCGTAGCAGATTTTGTAGCTTGTGTTGCTGGTTTTGAGCTGGAAGAAGAAACTGTTGAAAAAATGCAACAAAGTTTAAGAGACTATGCTAGAAAGTTGGTGGAAAGTAAAGCAAGAGAAGAAGCTGCAAAGGTCCTGATTCGCATGAAAGATAGGTAATGATGTTGGAAAAGATATCTATAGTCATTTATTTGGTCAAAATGTGGTAGAATCGAACCATTAACAGAGGAAAGATCAGAATATGTAACAGATTATGATTCCAACAACGTAAACATATCTATTACTCAACAATTCTAATATGATCCAAAGGTTGCCTTGGTCGTGCTATAATGGGCACTACATCTAAGGGTATATTCAAGAGACCCTGGCCCTCTCTAATTAAAATCCCAAATGTGCCTTACTTGTATTATAAAATTTGATTGATTTTTAAAGTTTTGGATATCAGGAGTTGTAATGATGGTCCACTATCTTTATATCGACCGATGTCTTTTGTTAGGATAGATTGCTGGAAGCACAAGTTTCTATAGGTTTTTATCATGGGACAAAGTTGTTTTGATCTATTAATATGTTCAGTAAAGCATTTCTTTGCTAGGCTTGCACAGGGACAGGAATTTTGCTTGTAAAGTTGTTAAAAGCAGTAGAAAAACACACAAGAAAACATTTGTGGAAACATTAAAAAGACCTTGTTTTAAACGAAATAATGGTTTTACTAAGAATTTGGTATCTTAAAGAGGTACATGTAGCTGGTCCACCAAATAAGATAATGCTTGGTTGTTATTTAGTTCCATTTGTTTGTTTTGGAGGGTGTCCTTTATTGTATTTGTATCTTGTCTGTTATGATGAAAGAAATTGCACTATTCCAGGTGGATGGATGTTACTCATTTCTGATTTAATTGTGACTTACCGGTTTCCGTAATAATTTGCAGGTTCTCTACAGTGTTTAATCATGACAGTGATTCACTCCCTAGGGTTTGGACTGGCAAAGAAGATATCAGAGCTATTACAAGGGATGCTCGCTCTGCGGTAATTGATACCTAGTTCAATGATAATCTTTCAACTTGCTCATACTTGAAGAAATTATATTGGAAGCAACACTTTTTTAATCACCATGTAAAATATCTTTTGATGTGTAAACAGTCCCTAAAGCTTCTATCGGATATGGCTGCTATACGGTTGGATGAGAAGCCAGATCGTGTTGAAAGAATACTTCAATTGTCTCTCATAGACAAAACCAGTGCTGCAACATCTTCTCAGTATACAGATAGAGAAGTTTCTGTGGATCCACTGGCGTCAAGCACGTGGGAGGAGGTACAATATTGTGTGTGATATTTGTGCTTGTGCTGATGTTTCTGTCCAAAAGAAAAGTGAGAATCTATATAAAATGCAGGTTTCTCCGGGAGATATACTTATCTCTCCAGTGCAATGCAAGTCTTTGTGGAGACAATTCCAAGGTGAAACTGAGTATACAATTACACAGGCAATTGCAGCTCAGGTAAAATCATTTGACTGCGTTCTTACATCTGGTCTACTTTTTCCACTTTCCCTTTAACAATTGAATCTATCTGCAGTTTTAGCCAATTTTTCTGCAGGTAGATATAAAGCCATATATATGCTTTAGCTTAACGGCATAACCATATCCCAGTGATATTGGTTATTGGAGTTCCATCTATAATTTGATGTTATATTGTTTCATTATGATTAGAAAGCTATTCAATGCTTTCAGAATCCAGAAAACCTTGTAGTTTTCTAAAGCCCAAATGAATACGTATTTGCATTTATAAGAAACAGAGATTCAATACATGTAACGTTCAATGTGAACGCACATGTAAGCCTAATAACCCATGCAATCTTGCATGCTAGATTAACAAATATCTTCTGTAGATAATCAATTGTGTCTTGATCAATGTTGTGAAAACTAAACCACAAGTCGAACTTGCAAAATTTAAAGTTTTTTATTTGAATGGTTTAACTAGTCGAATATCTAAATTTGATGCATGGTCTAACTATAACTAGTTAAACTGGCCAATCTGGTTTGGTGTTTAAAACATTGGTCTTAAGGCTTTGATTCTTCTTCATCCTTTGCTGTTATTTCCTGGTTTGGTTGCGCATCACCTAGTCCATTTTCATGATAAAACCAGTTTTGTGGGAGTATTTGTTGCTTGTAGTAATATGAGAATTGTGTATGCTACTAGATTCTAGCTTCTTTTGCTGCTCATTAACCTTTTCTTTTACTTTCTGTTTTAATTAGCTAAACATTTTATGAAAATGCATGCTTGTCCTCTCTCTTTGCCTTAGAACTAATTTGGTTCCATGCATACTAACAAAGGTGCTATTTACTTTTTTGTTCTGGATTCAGGAGGCCTACAAGCGGAACAATAATTGGTTACCTCCTGCATGGACAATAATGGCAATGGCCATATTTGGCTTTAATGAATTTATGATGCTCCTAAAGTAAATATTACTTTCTAAAATCTTGAACATTGAATTTAGTTATTTTCGTTTGTGTTTTTAATCGGACCCTTTTTTCCATCAGTTTTATAACTTCATCTGTTGACTCTGAAACAGAAACCCTCTCCTAATATTGGGTATATTTGTTGCCTATCTAATCGGGAAAGCCATTTGGATACAATTAGACATAGCTGGAGAGTTTCGACATGGCACTGTGAGTAGAGTGGACTTTTTTTCTTCACTTTTACTTACCTTTTACCGCACTTGGATGCTCAAAATTCCTTTTGATGGTTTTTCTGTCCAAGTTTATTGACTTGCAATCATGCATGTTCACACTTCACACACATACTCACTGTTAGAGGCACAAAATTGTCATGTGGTTTATTCTAAAACATCAAATGCAAAAAATTATGCTATTCACTAAATAAAAGTATGGTAAGCAGGATTTACTAGTTCAAAGATTCTTATCTGCTTTGTTGGTAGTTAATTATTAAGTAAGGGATGTTTCAATAATGTCAGCTACCAACATGACCAGCATTATCTGATTTTTTTTTTTCCTTTCTATTTGCGCGTATTTTGTTTATAGCTGCCTGGGATACTGTCTGTTTCGTCGAAGGTTTTCCCTGCAGTTATGAACCTTCTTAAACGGTTAGCTGAAGAAGCTCAGGGGAATCCAACACCTGAAGGAAGAGAACCACATCGTTCAGATTCTCAGATATTCAGAAATGAGGTACAAAAACCTGACTCAGTATCAAGCTCGACCTCCAATTCGGCTCTATCTAGTGTTGGCTCATCTAAGGGTGACAATGAATACTCACCCACAAACTCTTCTCAGAGACGAAGAACAAACGTTCCTGAAGCTGAATTTTCATGATAATTTAGTTCAAGGTCGGCATCGGAATATAACGTGCACCTGTTCGATGCTTTGAGAGATCAGTTTTGTATTTTACAGCTTTATTTTACTTATCTTATTTACTGTAACGTGTAAATTATCTGATACTATGATGAACCCCTATTTGGGTTCTGTTCTGATCATCATATCTTCACTGTTATAGATGAAACTGAATGATCGCCTCCCCTGAATTTATTTTCGTAGCAAGGAGTGAACAATGCTTTTGAGATTTTTTATAGCACGGATTAAAATATTTCTTCACCGATCTCAATCACTTGACCGATTCCTAACAAATATTTATTTCATTAAAAAACTATTAATATTGAGAAGTTACCAATTGAAAACAACAAGTGAAGGGCAACAACAGCCGATTCCTAACAAAGATTTATTTCATTAATAATTATTAATATTGAGAAGTTACCTATTGAAAACAAGTGAAGAGAAACAGCCCAGTTAGTCAATTTCACAAACTTATTAATTATTGGCTCTAGTCTATATATTGGAGAAGTTAAAAATTTTATAGTTTAAAAGACTTTTAAAATTAAAAAATCTTTAATATTTTGTAGGTTTAGATGAATTTATTTTTTAAAAATAAAAATAAAAAACTATTAATATTGAGAAGTTGTCAATTGAAAACAAGTGAAGGGCAACGAAGAGTTGTCAATTTCACTAACTCATTAATTATTGACTCTAGTTCATATATTGGAGAAGTTAAAATTTTTATAGTTTAAAAGACCTTCAAAAAAGAAAGTCTTTAAAATTGTAGATTTAAATGAGTCTATAGACCTATTTTTTCAAAAAAAAAATATGTTTTTTGATAAAAAAAAAAATTTTCTCAATTTTTTATTCGAAAAAAAAATTAATTTTTTCAAGAAAAATAATTTTTTGATGTTCAAAATTTTTTTAAAAAAAAAAATATTGAAAATTTTTTCCAAAATGAAAATATTTTAGATTTTTTGAGAAACTTTTCTGTTGTTATTTTGGGAAAAATAAATATAAAAAAAAATATCTCAATTAATAAAATATTAGATCTATGAATCCATGAACTCCCTCCCTTACTTAAGCCCACAAAAATAATGAGTTGGAACCTTAAAAAATTTATTTCAATAAAGTACTTAATTTTAAGCCTTAAAGGCTTAGTATGAGATTTTTTTTAAGAGGACTTGAGACTTTGTATGAGATTTTTTTAAGAGGGCTTGAGACTTTGGAGTTTTATTGGTAACTCAGTTATCACTAGTATGGCACATGTCAATTGCATACACTATTTTTCACACAAAGTCAATGTCTAAACAAATTTGATTGTTTTCAAGTAAAATTACTTTGGTCTTCATAATCAATTCAAACATAAAGTTTTGGATTGACGTTTGTCTTAATACTTGATTTTTAATTTAGTGTTCAGCATCTTTTATAGGATTATATATAATAAATCATTTTATATTTAACTTATTTTTTAATTAAAATTAATTTTATAAAATTATTTCATTATTTTGTCAAACAATAACACATCATGCTCCACTCAAGGCGCCTCGTTCAAGTGTTAAATTGAGAGAAACATAATCATCATCTATTTCAGTTTTGTTCAGACAGCATCATCACATCAGACAATAAAATTACAATTATATTTACCCAGCAGCTGCTGTTAAAGCTTCTTCGCAGACAAAATTATTAGCATGAATGGTCTTTTCTTATGCTGTTGAAAGACTACAGATATCACATGCGTTACTATTGTGCCTCAAGAATCAACACGAAATGGTAGAAAAATCGTACCAGCAAACATTGCTCTGAAGACACCTATGTTAAACTCCCTCTCTAGAGGCCCATTCCTTTTGCTTGGCAGCATAAAGCTTCAAATCCAGAGCAAAGTGGATATTTTGCACTAATTGCAAATTTTTGGGCAAGGCTATTGATACAAAACTCTAGCACAAGTAAGGGATACTATTCAGCAACACCACAAAGTTTGATTCATACAAACGACCATGTTAAACAATTGGAATTGCAGCTTAAGAAAATTACCATTCAATCCTCTGGTTGTTTCTTCTTGCATAGATTGCGTAATTTTGCAATGGTCAGATCTGCACCTCCAAACCCATCCATTGTGGCCATTGCTAATGGAAACTCAGCTCTAGATGTCAAACTGCATGAAACAATTAAAAATAAGAAACAGTTAAACCATTTAAAAAACAAAACAATCAGAATTCTATTGATATTAAGGAACTTCCAATGATATCTGCAAAGATATCCATACACGTTTATTAATTGAACTTCTATGAACAAAGCAATCACCTGCTCCGTAGAACAACACATGGCATGCCAGCCCGTTCAGCTCCAGCTACTCCAGATTGGCTTCCTGCAACAAGGACACAGTTGCTGATAGGTATCCCTGCACATTCGGCTCCCGCATGTAGTGCAGCCACAATCTTATCTAGACTGGACAGATGATTTAACAAATTAAACGATATTTGACTATAACACTGGTATTTTAGAATAGCCATGAGTTGATAGAGAAAGCTAATTAATATGCCTATGCAAATAAATCACAGTTTTAAGGAAAAACACGTTTTAACTGATATTCAAAATTCTTAATTAAATTTAAAATCAATTATGTTAGAGAAGTGAAACACGGAAAATTTATAAAAGCTGATACAGAATTCAGCTCACTTAAAGGAATGAATTATTACCTTGACTAACAGTACGCACAAAAAACAATAATGAAAAAGAGGACCATGAAATCTTATTTTTGTGAAAAATAAGTCAAGAGAAATGAATGAACCTTTCGGATAAGCTGGTATCAATCTCAACACTCAACTTTAACATGGATGCTACCTCCTTTGCTAATCTTTGTCTCTCAGCAGAAGCTAGACAAAATGGCAGAAAAATAAAGCACCACAGCAAACAACAACGTAAATTATATGCATGCATGAGGTACACAGACATTGAAAAACTAAAGAAGTATATACCTGCTCTTGTGGCTTCCTTGGCAAGCTCTTCATCCAAACCAGAAGCAATCACCTTTCCTGAGATGAGTTGGGCATATAAACTTTGATCAGCCTCCTTAATCCCCACAATACTCACCTTTTTTATTCGATCATTGCCAAGCTTGTCCATTACACTCCTAAAAGTTTTGGTGAACGCAAGGCAAAATGAAGGAAATATCAGTGTGCTCACAAACGTGGATGTTAAACAAGCACAGAACAAAAATCAAAATAGTGGATTGTGAACCTCAGATCCCCTAAAAGAATATCTGTTATATGGAATTTGAACTCATAAATCATGCAAGTTCACTTAACCTAGTACGGTCATCAAATAAGGTGACCATGAGGTAAACAAGGCATGGAAAGGTTTTCTATTTATGTGTCCATGGGGTGCCAGCTCAATGGTTAGACCACCTGAAGACCAAATAATCCTCTTACAAGCTGAGTGTACATATGATGTGTTCTAGGATTTTGCTAAATAAAAGATACCCAAGCACCCCCATCCTTTCACCATAATATCGTCCTAGTTAGTACTTAGTATATTATAAAGTTTCAAAACTATAGAAGTACCTCGCAATATTATCACCACTTTTACTGTAGGCTGTTAATATTACCACCGGAATTCCTTCATTATATGCATCATCAATAAACCTGTTAATGGAGATGTTACTCTATGTTGAGGAATTAGAACAGATAAAAGTTCCACAATCATCCAAGTTTCAAAATTTGTATGTATCCGAGAAACATACGAATCTATTTAAGAGATTTAATACAAGCAATTGGAGCATAGTTCAATATTAAGAAGAAATGAAGACAAGGAAGCATTGTAAAATGGAAATTCCATAACAATTCTGAAAATGAATAGAAGACGAACTAACAATTCTAAATCTCATCAAGAAAAAACAGGGAAAATAAATATGGAATTACACATTCATGGTTTTGCACATGTAGCTTTACTTTGCTGAGGCTGCTCATCGATTCTGTAGCAAACCAAAAAGCACCAAATAAAATCCTACGAAAAAAATCTATACAAAACTATCCTTACGCCTGAGCCGAGAAAAAATCTCTCAACTAACAAATGAACTGTCACTACATATAAATTGTGAAATAAACTCCAGCAAAATGACTAATTGACTCAGAAAATAACCACATGCAAAGAATATGTCTGTATGAGTTGAAATACTAGAAAAATCCGATATTATTGACTGATTAATGTGAGGTAACAGTACATACATGCATATATACACAGTGTGAATTTAAAGAGTCCTTGCAATTTAGAGTTGAAAAGGATATAACCGTAATATCTATTCTAACTATGGAAACTGCCGTACAAAGAATAAAAGGGAAGTAGGAAAGAGTCATGGATATGTAATCAACATTCCCCTAGGTGGAGCATATACACCATCTGCACTCTCTTGCTACATAAGTATGCAATCCTAGGACTACACTAGGATTTTGAAAAAATGCCTACTAGTTGATCCTTGGGACTCATAGAAGAACCCTTGATGTATAGAATAAAAGGAAAGAGTAGAGACATATAGATACACAACATACATAATTGAAGAACCCTTAAAATTTAGGGATTAAAAATTGTAACACTGTGATATCCACTCTAACCGTGGAAACTACCATATCAAAGAAAAAAAGGAAAGTAGGAAAGAGTGTGGAAATATCAATTACAATCAGCGGTGCCATAATTTAATAGACATTCAAATTTATCTCTTTAACAAATGTGCATATTGCTATTTGCTCCCCTAACTTTGGCTAAAAAATATAGCTCCTTTAAAAGATGGATCCCCATAAATAAAGGACAACTCAGTGCTGTAAAGCTCCTACTATGGCAGGGTCCCTGGAAGGACCAGACTTATTGTTGATATATTATATGTATTACCTTGTATTTGAAAGACACTTATTCTGCAACTCAATCCCGTGACCTCTAGTCACCTTACAAGGTGACATTTGAATATGAATATTTCTCATTAAGAATGATAAGGGTTGGACAAATATTTATATACATGTGAGATGTAAACTAAATAGGAATGTGATCCTATCATAATCCTAAAAGATACCAACAAATCTTAATATAATCAATATCTCAACACAACTAGGAGATCACGAGTTCAACAACTAGGAGGTAATGGGTTTGAGTTGTAGATTCATATTAAATGACACAACAAATAAAAAAACATCTCATACACAATCATATTCAATGAATGACAGATAGATAAATAACTCACTGTTCAACACCAGGCCGTAAAGGTAGACTTTTTGATGTCACAAACTCTTCCAAAGCCTTTTCCTGCCAATATGTGATGAAGAGCTAAATAGGATGCTTTACAAGTTCTTGTCATCTTATTCTCAAGCTATCTTATCTTCAACACATAAAAACCAATTAACCATTTGGTATTCTTGTATTTTAGTCGGTGTAAAATTCAAAGAGAGTAGAAAAAGCAATCTTATCCAGGGAATCAACAACCTAAAGAAGAGTATTAAACTATAATAATGGAGATATCCATTTCTTAAAATAAATGAAGAGGATCTCTACTCTTACTAGGGGATATGTTATGGTCTTCTTAAAGTTGAGTATTTAACTAGGGAACCATAACGGATCTTTCGTTGTAAAGAGAAGTTCAGTCTTAGTCAAAGCACATTAATTAAGTACATGTAATATGCCTCCCAGACCTCAGACACCAAGGTAAAATCACATTAATAATTCGAAGTATACAATTCATCCAGATCAAGTGAAAGTGCGTTAACCTTTTTCTGTAAAACACTTTTTGTAAAGAGTCCCTTCTCATTTGTAGGTAATGATGAAGGCCACCCAATCTGTATGTTAGAGACAATGACAGCAGAACAGGGCTTAAGTAATGTTTGCAAAGAAGAAAACAGCCAAAAGGAAAAAAAAAAACAATAAACCTGCTTTCTCCCCTATACTACAGACCAAAGATGAACAACTTACTCGATTAAAATACAAGAATACCATCTTTTCCTCATCCCCAGCGCTTCTTCTGAAAAGTTATTAGAAAATGGTTTACTAGCAAGTGACACAACGCATGTATTCAGTCATATAAATTTCCAGCAATCATTGATTCAAAATTGAAGATGTTTCAATATTCAATTACCTTATCGAGATTCTAGATTCTTTGCAGTCAGGAAAAGCAAGAAGCCAAGAGATCTCAACTGTTAGTTGAAGATCAGACAACTTGTATTTTGAGACGTATATTTTAAAGCTGATTTGGTAAAACTATAATACAAGTTGTCTAATCTTCATCTTAATGAGATCCGCGACTAGGTGATTGCATAAAATCCAAATCCTTACCAAACACGGCATCAATGAAATTCAATTCATTGATTTACATTAACTCGTGAAATCTAATTGTGCCATCACCTTCTCTATTAAAATACATGTATAAACAAGAGAACAATTTAACAAATAACCAAAATTAAAAAACACCTTAAAAGATCTGTATAGATAGGTTCGTTCCAGTTCGCACAATCAAGTCCAAGTTTCTCAAATGCTGCGAACACATCATCAAAATCAAAAACGACATAGCATTACACTCCATGAACACAGAATAACACACACAGGTTCATAGAATATGGAATTATGAATGAGCAGTGAGCAGTGAGCACAGTATAATCGTTCATACCTTTATTGAAGGCTAGGCGATTTCCTACACGGTAAGCATCAACAAGAACCCTAGATAATCAACAAATACAAACAATTATTAACAAACGCAAAATTCAAACGAAACAAGATGCGATTGCGATTACTGTGGAGCATAGTGAAACGAGATTGATCGAATGAAGAATATAAGTGAAAAAAAATTCACCCGTCGACTTCGAGAAGAACGGCGATGTCTCCAGAAGGGCTGTGGAAGTCGTCGGTGGATGAAGCGGAGAAAACGGCGGTGGCGTGGCGCGGAGATTTGCCGGGAAAATCGAAAGGGGAAAGTTGATTGGAAACGGTTACGTTTGTTGCGATGGGAAAGTAGCACGTGTTTTTATAGCTGAATGTGCGAGGAATGCGAATGCGTTGTAGATATATACGTGGAGAAAGAATTGAACACGAACTTGCCACTGAATGTGTTGTTGTTGTTGCCATGGTAACCCAGTAACCGCTACCAAGCAACTTAGCTAGATACTAGCTATAATTCTCTACTAAGTCTGATATTTTTCAATGTCATATTATAGACTCGTGAGTATTCACTCATTTTGACATTTTTAGTATTCACTCATTTTGACACAAACAATCCCAAAAAAAATTACATTTTTTATGTCATAAAATTAAAGTAGCTTCCATATTTTTATTCGAGCAGTTACCTTCAGTTTAACTTGATATAGAAAACGCGTTGAGCAATCTGGAGTGTAAATGTGTAATTAAAATTCCGTTGTTGGAGTTAATTAAAAAACCGTTTTGGCACTTCTCTTTTCTGTTTACTACCGTATGCAGTCAAAAAAACAAGTAGTCAACTGTATTGGTGGTTATTTTTTTACATTTTATTTTAATAAATATTGTATGCTTCCCACTTTACTGTAAAAATTAATTGTTGGATTTAGATACAAATACAATGAATATAAAAAATTTATTTTATTTTTGTAAATATTTTATGCTCCACACTTTACTATAAAAATTAATCGTTCGATTCAAATACAACTGCAATAGACGCAATTTTTTTTAAAATTGTTATATTCTTAAATTTTAATATGAACGTAAGATCTTTTTGTTAACTCGAAAAATTCAAATCATCTTTTTTAAACAATCTTGTTATATAAGTAAAAGTATAATATTGTTGGAAAAATTAAAATCTTTTTTAAACTTATTAGATATTTTAAAATATAATGAGAAAAAAACTTCTGTGTATCACATCAGCAAAAATAAATATGTTATAATTGTGTAATTTTAATAAATGGTTTGATTTTTTATTTCTATTTTAATATTCAAGATACGATTTGAAATATTCAATGCTTTTGATCAAATTAAAAGATACATTAATCGTTTCATTTAAGCACTGTTAATAGAGATAAAAATATGTTAGACTAAAATAGACTTTACAATTCTTGAGTTTAATTTGTCCAAAAATTCAAAAAGTAATTTTAATATGTAACCTATAATAAACTTGTTTTTAGACCTAAATTTAACCTTTATGTAAGTCTCATAGGAGCTGGTATGCTAAAAGTCAATATCATATATTTATATTAACATCTTCAAATAAGTAGTTGAGAAGTCAATATCATATATTTATATTAACATCTTCAAATAAGTAGTTGAGACATATCTCTCAACAGACTAATGATTAAAGTCAAAAAAATATACTAAGAGTTAATAAATCAATGAAATTAAATATATTTTTTTAAATTTAAGATAACATTTTAAATAATTTAACTTTACATGACATCAAATTTTAATTTATATTATAATAATATATTTAAATATATTAAAAATTATTATAAACTAATATGATTAAATTAGTGAAACGTCAACAAATTTATAATTTAATATAAAGTTCAAAATCTTATATATAATAAAAATATAATTTATATATTTTTTAAATAGATCAGGTTGGTAGGTCTAATAAGCTATTTTGTGACTTTTTTTTTAAAGCTAACCAGACTTCCAAAAAAATATTAGCCTTCTTTATTTCAAAAATCTAATATAACTTGCTATGAGATAGGTTAGGACACATGACCTATTCCCACTTCTCTCACATTGATGATACTTTATTATCTCATTATATATATTTTTATATCCTCAATCTTATACATACCAAACATACATTAGAGTTTAATAGTGGCAAATCTTTGTCAGATGATTTGTTGAGCGTACAAAGTGGATTCTCTTCAACTACATCAGTTTCTCGTTGTATCATTTAGTTCTTTCTATAAACAATTATATTAAGACTTATCATTTGAATTATGGTTCCTGAAGAATCTGTTTTTGAAGTCATGTTTCTAATATAGAGTGTTATATACGATTATACTTTATGTTAAATAACAAACGTAAATCATCAATAAACAACCAGAGTATTAATAAAAAATAATCTAATTCTCACATGCATGTTAACATAAAGTCTTAGCATAGAGTCTTTCTAATATAGGAACCTAATAAAGTAACATAGAGCCTTGATGTTGATATGATTCAGGAACCAAGATTTATAGGCTAATTACTTAACATGTTATAATTCCTTAACATCGAGAAATATCTCCATTAACGGGTTTATTGATGATGCATGTTACCAACAACACAATTTAATTAGTAACAAGTTGGTTCTTGTTTCCACATATGAAAACATGGTAATTTGTAGACTGTATCTCTTATTTTAGAATTTGAGTTAAATGTAATTCAACCCTTACAAAACTGGCTTATAAGATAAAAATTATTGTTGATCATATGTCATGTAACATTTTCTTCTTTGATCAACCCCTGATGATGGAACAAAATTGAATATTGTGCCCACACAAATCTTGTGCGAGGCACAATATCAATACACATCTAAAATGCCAAATACACAACAGTTGCAAAACAGTTTTAATGTGGCTATCACATAACACATAATAAGAGTATTCAGAAAAAAAATACATTCTTCCAAAATACAATTAACATGGGTGAGATCTCATCTTTTGAAACACCACTTTCTAATCCAAATTAAAAATTAGTGATTAAGAAATGTAGAGCTTTCCCATATTATATTTTGCTAAAAAAATTGAAAGAATGTAATATACCGATTTAGTCTAGTTTTTTTTTATAATATATATAAATTACAAACGTTTGTAATTATTTAGATTTTCTAAATAAGGATTTAAATTTTGTGCAGTAGACATAGGAATAAATAAAAGAAGATAAAAAATAATAGAATTCTCAACAATGTTTAATATTAATAGCAATTAGCACATTATAATGAACTCCCACCGCCACCAGAAAAATTACAATGAAATAAGATAATATTGAAAGAAGAATAATTTAGGCAAATTACATTGTAATATTAATATTAATAATAAATTTAGTCAATGGAATTCAACTTAAATTGGAATAACAACCTTGCATTAACTTTATGTTCTACTGGCTCTCTCTTTATCTTCAATGGCTTTCATTAAATCCAAACAATTTCCACCAAGATCATAAACTGCTTGAGCATCGGCAGCAATAGGAAAAGTAATGTTACTTTCGGCAAAAGCATCTTTACAAGCGGAATAGTAAGAAATAACCGCGCTAAATTTGAACCTTGCTTCACCAACAGTGCGTTTGGATACCAAATCAACCGATTCGGTTATGGCATCGACAATGTTGCTAAATTGATCTTTACAGGTATTGAGTGCATCGGTAACGTCTTTGTTGTTACTTGATTGAAAGATTAAAGTTGCAATGTTAGTAGCGGTTTGAACGACTTGTGTTTGTGCTGCTTGGATCTCAACCTCAAGAGCTTTGTACATGTTGAATTTAGTAGTTTTAGTTGCTTCGGGTAATATTGTTTTGTAACATAATACTGGGTTTGTTGTTGGTTTGCACATATTCCAAATACGTGCTTCCGTGGTGCGAGCAGCGTAACTGGTGGGTGCAAATAGCATAGAGATTGTTACAATTAGGAGAACAACATGGGTTTTGGTGAATTCCATTGTTTTTTTTTTTGTTGTCTCTCCTAATTCTTCTCGATTGGGAAAAGAGAAGGAAAAGGAGAGAGGTGGGGTGGGGTGGGAAATGGAGACATGTGAAGGGGTATTTGAACTTTCAAATGTGCGTATTTTTAGATGTTTTATTCCTAAGAATAGGACTTTGGTGTTAATTTTAGAATCATTTTGTGGTTGTGTTGAGGATGTTATTTTGACTTTGACAACCACTATGTGTATTTTGTTTAGGTTCATTTTCTTACTTGATTTCCTTTTATTGGAATTTGACACACGTATATATATTTAGCCATAAGAAAGAAACTCCGAAAATTGAGGTTGCATTTGCACCAGTTGAAAATTCCAAATTAACACATGCCACGTGTAAAAGAAATGGTAACGACGCTAATCCATGCAAAATACATATACTACAGAGAATTCTATGGTAATAAATTAAAATATTTTGATATATTAAATTTTTAAATAAATAAATTAACAATTATTTTTATAAATAAAAATTTATTTATCAATTTTTGTATTAAAAAAAATATTATCTCATAAGAAAAATATTTTTTTTACTATTTATAAGTATTATATTGTTTTTTGTATTTTATTGGTAAAAATATCCAATATCCAATATTATGAGTAATAAAATTCAAAAAAAAAATTAGTTTATTGATATTTTTGATAAATAATATTTCATTATTATAATCTTTCACATGATAGAAAATATTTATAGAAGAAAAAAAACTTATTTAACTATATTAATTTAATGATCAAATGTATTGATTGATATACATTAAATTGATACATGTACCGTATAATTTATCTACTTATATACATGTACAAAATCAAAAAACAACATGCAGCAATGTAATTAGTCTTTAAATCAATAATTAAACGAGTTCTTAGGCCCATTGCTTATAGTTTGGGCTTATATCAGCCGAAGATGATTTTGGTTTATATTTGGGCTCTATGAATATATATATATATATATATATATATATATATATATATATATATATATTATTAGACTGTTTTGGACACTGGATAATAATGTCTCCTAGCCATAAATTTTTCCAAAAAGAAATGGATTCTTTATTTCCTAATGATTTTTCCTCTAATTAAGTTTGCAAACCAATTAACATCAAATTCATTCAATCTTCTTGTTAACATAATGTCTTGCCACCCCCCAACGAATTAAAACCTTTCATTTTCAATTTCCTTCAAACTCAAAAATATATTCACAATCGAATTATTATAAATTTATACCAAGTAACATTAGTATTTGTGACGCATATCTACCTATTCAATAATATCAAATCGAACGACTCCATATTTTTTACACCTAAACCACCTTTAGTTGGGGATAAACAAACCTTGTCCCAACTTATCCAATTTATTTTCCTCTTTTCAAAGCCTCCACCACAAAGAAATCTTCTTTGTATTAAAATTATATCATTAACAACCTTGTTTGAGTCCTTATATAAACAAAAGTAAATAATTGTAATCTATTTAAAATTCGAATTTATTAAAAGAATATTTCCACCATTAGATAAATGCCTCCTATTCCACCAAGATACACACTTTTTCAAAGAATCCTCCACTAATGTCTAACTTAATGGTCTTTTAGAATTAGCTCCTACTAGTAACTCAAAAAAAAAAAGTACATTGTCATAGTGCAAGAAAGGAAACTTGAGGCAAATGCTAAAAAATGATCTTCCAAGTTCAACCCATATTTACTTTTGAAAAGTTCACCCTTAACCTAGAAACCAATTATAAACTATTCAATATGATTTTAAAATTCTATAACTTATCGTATGTCTCTTCTCCCACTAAAATAATACCATTAGTAAATTGTAAAATATTGAAATGAAGATATTCATGTATCTTATGACTTTTAAAAGCTTCAATCTCCACCATTCTTCTAACTAAAACCGTCAAATATTTGCCCTAACACATTGTCAAACTTAAAATGTATTATTGTACTTTCATTTACCAAAATTGACATAGTGCTTGAAAAGGTGTATGACCGAATCTAACTAATTCATTTATCCAATAAAGTCAATTAGTGTAACATGAACTCCAAATTATCACAATAATATGAAACATATGCTTTTCAAACCAATCTTCATCAACGAACACTTATTCTTCCTTCTCTTTTATAAATCAATTATCTCATTAACCACCACCACACCATCGGTCAATTGCCTACCTAGTAATAAAATTTGTAGGATTATTTTAGATCACCTTTCCTATAATTTGTTAGATAGAACTTTTGCAAGTATCTTATAAATAGAGTTCATCAAACAAATAAAGAATTTTTACTTATATCTCTTTATATATTTATTTTTTACTTATATCTTCGTGGCAAAAGAGAGAATTTTCAATATACTTATATACTAGAAAATATTTTTCACAATCCCAATGCTAACCCAAAAATGCTAGCCACCATATAATAATGTTAGAAAAACATAGCACACAATATCTCAAAAATTATTGAGACAATATTAAGAAATAAAAAACAAAAGATGCAACAGAACATATCCCTATAGTCTTTCCCTTTTTAAAAAATTTACTATTAGATTTTCTGAAGTTTCCCCTACAAAGCAATGCAATCTTCACTAAGATTCACTAGCCCACATACATTGTAACAATTTCTGCCATCTCCATGCCAGCACCATTCATATCCATAGTGAAATGTCCTTTTTGACCCTTCAAACCAACAAGCAATAAGCAACACTGTCGGTAAGGAATCTCCCACCATACCCTTGTCTTTTAGGTGACCCGCATCTTATATACTCTATTCGTGTGGTTCATGTATTTCAACCTTATTTTGTTGGGCCAACCAAAACATAACATTAGAAAATGACAACAATAACAATATAAAATTTAGAAAGAAAAAAATTAAGAATGACCTTACTTTAATTTTTTTAATATATACGTGTTCTGATTGTGAAAGTTCTTTTGTCCAAAATTGTCACCTTCCTTATTTTGTTTTTTCTTTGAATCGTGCCTTTTTTTAGCCTTTTCCCTTCTTTCACACGTGTATATATGATAATGTTCATTTATACATATAAAGTTTTGGAAAGGTTGAACATCTTAATCATGCTATTTAATAATACACATTTATTTATATTTTTATTTACTTTTATTTTTAATCAAAAAGATATTTATACAATATAATAACAAAAGATCATCCGATGAATTATCAAATAATTTTAAATTTTAAAAAAAATTTATACATTCAAACTATTTAGTCAGAAATTTTAATCGACATTTAAATTTATATAATTCCTTAAAATTTACAATATACGTTTATTTCAATTAAACTCTAATATTTTTTCGTATATACATGTATGTGAAGGAATAAAACTAAAAACCGACGAGTAGATGTCATGGTCTTAAAAAAAATATTTTTTTCAGTATTATTATATTATTATAATTTTTTATGATAATATTTATATTTATATTATTTGAATTATATATAATATTTTATAATGAGATTTTTTTGATTTAATATATTGGATCTTAAATATCTTTTAACCTAGTAAAATATAAATCAAACTTATATTAGAAACCTAATTTACCTCATATACAATAATTAAAAATTTATCGTATATATAATAACTAATTATTTTAATTCTACGAGATAACGAAAAATACAACTTCCTAAAAAAAATGTTAACTTTAAATATATTTTATAACTTCTTAAAATTTTTTATTATATATTATGCTTTAAAACTTTTTTTTATTAAATTGTATTTTTAAATTTGGTCTTTCAACACAATTTTTGACTCCGTGTGCGTGTATGTGTGCGAACATTGTCTTTTAAAAATAAACACACTTTAGTGTAAGATAGGTATACGTATAGGATAAGATGCAATAATACAATGGGTATGATTATGATGAATAGTATATTATTCTCATATTTGCATCTTATGCTGAAGCAGCTGAACCATCCAACATGTGAGACTATTTAAAGTTTAAACATAATTTAAGCCATATATTATATTTAGTTTACCAGCTTTTTAACACACACATTTGTTTCATTACATAAATTTCTCGTTGGCTTTTGTATCTCCATTAGTGTTGGTTGGTCCATCCGGAAAGAAAATAAAAAATTGGAGCAAATATCTTTGATTTTGATTAATTGGTTTTGCTTCCGTCTACAGCACTCTAATAATTAATAATTAACATTTTTTAAAGTTAAAGGCTATCGTACGTACTCTATATATATAGGATTTAATTTAATTGGAGGATATCTTCGGAGGAAGGTGCATGTAGTTTTGGTGGTTTTCTATTCATAATTATGCATGTTTAATTAGTGTTAGAAAAGTGGTCAGTAATAGATTGCAACCTAAATAATAAGTATAACTTTGTAATGTGCTCTAACATATTAAGGATTTCAAGGTCCAATGTTTATTAATAATTTAAAATTTTGTAGATGTTTTTTACCAAAGTTTTAAATGTTTAATGCTTATAATTTTTTCTTTTTTTGCATAACCATGTAATTAATGAACTAGCAAATTAAAACGTTGTAGGAAATGTTAATAAGGGTTGTTGAAACACTTGTTAAAAATTTAAATGTAAAAACAAAAATTAAAAGTTATGCAATTCAAACTTTAAAATTATAAAAAGTAAAATTTGTAAGTAATTTTTTTGTCTTTAACAAAAACATTTACTAACATGACGCAAACTTTGTCCACCAATGAAAACATACAATGATATGTAATTGTATGATATTAAAAGTGGAAAATGCACAATTCACCTTATCTTGTGTGGAATATAAACTAGTGATATACGCTTTGCTTCATTAGGAATATCTAACAAGTGAAAATCACTATGGCCAAACAGAGTCTATGATATATAATTCATTAAAAAAAACAGAGGCTTTTTTTTTTCATAAATAAATAAATAAAGGAAACAAATGAAGCTTCAAAAAGAGCTTAAAAGACAACGATAGTGACATAAAAAATTTATAACGGTAATAAATAGTACCTAAATTGTACTAGGCAGGAGGAGTGGCTTTAAGTTAAAAATTTAAAATATGGTAATTAAAATGTCACTCTCATTAAACAAGTCTGGGAACCTTTGACCATGATGATATGGATAGGAAGTCCCATTCGGATAAATATGGATCACAAGATCTCCTAGAAAAGGATTGATCGTCAATTCAAAACCCTCCACTAAAATATGGACTGCATGGAACAAGGATAAAAGAAAATGAAGTGAAAAATGAAATTAATAAAATTATTATTTTAATATTAAAAATAAAATTATGATACAAAATGAAGAAGAAAAAAAAATCATTAATCTTTTTCTAAAACTAATCAGAAGGAAAAAAAAAGTGCCTAATAAAATGAAAATGTGTTGTCACCACCAAATATTTTCCATTTTACACTATTTTTTACAATAAATAACTTCATTCAATAATTAAGATTTATTTAGATGTCGAGGAAATAGTTATTGTTATTAAATACCTTGCTAACAAAGATGAAAGAATACAAAGAGAAAAACAACATACATTAAATATACGTATTGTTGTTCTTTGAAATGATGCGGTGACGAAAATGATTGTTTAGGTTTGTAGCTTGGCAAAGTCTTGTTAGATAATTCATAAATCAAATATTGTTATTGACTTGCAAATTTTTGTGAACAATGATAGTGACGTGGTTTGTTTGGGAGTTTAAGGTTAAGTGAAATAATAATGACTTAAATGTTTTAGAGTCTCAACAAATTTTTGATACTACATATCCGTTTAAAATCTTAAAACAATAAATATATATAAATGTTATCTTTTTTATATATTTAATATTTAATTCATTTACGGTCGATGTGAGACTTAATCTGTCACACTTGAACTCAACATTTTTCCCTTTAAATGAGAGTTTCCTGCATCATATACTTATAATGTTGTTACAAGTTAATAGTGAAACACACCTCCTAACTACACCAATCAAAAAAATTCAATACAAGAATCCAATACATTAAAATACATTATCATCCTCCACCCAAGTAATCCAGGACTCTTATATCACTTGTTAAAGAGACCACCATTACGCGAGAACAACATCAGGTCAAATATGTTAGAACCAACACTACACCTTCATCATAAAACTTAATGTAGTAGGTAAATATACCACGTAAGAATTAGTATTCATACTTGAACTCAGCACCAAGATAATCATTATTATAATCAATATTTTTATTGAAGTTGTTTCCAAATCAAAAAATAAAATAAAAAAATATTGAGCAATTACATACTTATAATACTCAATATATGGCAGGTTCTCATAACACTTTTTATTGTAGTTTTTCTTTTGTTTTTCTATTTTTTATTTTCTTAGGTAATGTCTATGTTCCCTCATATTCTTGTGTTTGTCTTTTTTAAAATATATATATATATATATATATATATATATATATATATATATATATAAACTTCAATTAGCTTTTTAAAAATAAATCATTCAATGGAAAATAATAGTGAGATGGTTACTAATTGGGTGAAAATGTAGCGTTGGGGTTTGAATGGTAGATTCATAAATTTATTTTGGTGAGAGTAATAAAATAGTATATATATATATATATATAAAAGAGTTTATACAAATTATATTTTTCTATTGGGTATTCAATTATGAGTAATTAGTCTCACATTGATCAGGAATAGAAGTTATATTGGATATATAAGGAAAATGACTCATAATCCTAATGCCTTAAGGTTTTTGGTTGAGATGTGGTGTCTAAGTCTCTTATGAATCCTTATTTAGCTCATTCCAAATGTCGGGCTCCCCCGGACTCCCCAACAATTGGTATTAGAGCTCATTCCAAATGTCGGGAATAAGGGACTTGTATAAAGTGGATCTCTTATGAATTCTTATTTAGTCTATTCCGAATGTCGGACTCTCCAGACTCCCCAACATTTTCTATGTGCAATTTTATTTTAGTTACTTTCAATATCTTTCAATAATTGTAGTTGTCTTAGACAAATTCAAGACTAACTTTAAAAGTAAATATATTATTGCACTTTCATGTAAAATCGCAAAGAAAAAAAATTATAACTACAAATTTGCCATTATCAAGAGAAAAATAAAAAGCAAAAGTCATATTAATTAATGTAGAAAATCTAACCTTTAAATATTGGTTATGATTTTGAAGAGAATGGAGTTTACTATAGGTAAAATCTAGTTGACGTTGAAGTAAAAAATAAAAACATTAAATGTTGAAGATCAAGTTATAGTAAGAGGAAGAGATAAAAAAAACGGTTGATGATGATGGTGTTTCGGGAGATGATGAATAAGTAATCGATGAAAAATATAAGAAAAGAGTAAAGTTTGAGATATGTGGGTGGAGAATGGTAGAGATATGAAAAGATAAAGATATATATATATAATTTTAATATGTACGAATATTTTTTCAATATGTGTGAGTGATGCTGAATGGACCTAAAACTAGAAAAAATTTCTTAAAATAAAAATAGTAGTATTTTATTCAAAGGATTTTATTTATTTTTTTGGGCCAAATGCCTCGTTAGTTGCATAGTAAATGTGTTACAATTCACATTCTTACAGTCAAATCCAATAATATGACCAAAATAAACAATAAAATACGTAATAATATAGAAGTCAATTAAATAAAACTAAATCAAAACTGTTGCACGTTGCAACTTGCAAGCTACCAAAAGAGATTCATAGCCTATAAAAAAATGGGTGTAATATGTAAGATAAAAAAGTGAAAACTATTATACTACTTCTTTTTTGTTTCAAATACTACTCCTTTTATTATTAACAAAATGTATTAATTTTATTTTGTAAAAAATAATGTAAAAATACATCATTAAATAATCATATAAGTTTTTAACTAAAAATAAGATTTATCGTAGAACTAACTGTTTTTAACTACCATAACGCCTTACATTAACCAAATAGTGAGTCAAAGGTTTCGAAATTTCAAAGGACAAGAAAAAGGATAGCTAGATGGCCCCCATAGAAATACAAGCGTGTGAGCGAAGCCAATTTTCCTACTACAACAAACACTTTATTCAGGCTTAACATATTTTTTAATTAATCTAACAAACCTCAATGATTAAAAGTATAAACCCATGATTAAGAAGCCTAAAAATAACCAATTTGTCTGGTGAAAAAGAAGCGTGATACTAATTAATTGGATTATGTGTGTATAGTGACCCGACCATAGTTAGTGGCGACAATGTTTGCTTCTAATCAAGTTTGACTTCCAATTCCAAATTCTATGGTTACCTAACGATTAATTTGGCGGTGTCCCTACCAACATACATATCCAAAGATTTTAGAGATTTTTGTTGTTGGTTAACGCCGTTATTCTCCGTTTTATTTATTCAAAGAGCAATGCATTTGGCCGTCGGTTGTATGAGGAAACCGTGAGGAAAGGTACGGATTTTGTTTCAAACATGACGGTGTGGTCCCATTTTAATTTGAAGGTGTGTTGATTAAGCCCTGATTAAACAATGACACTTTATGCATATGTAAAAAAATGCATGTTATGATTTATTTGACCCGCTATCTAAGGAAGGATGAAAAGGGGAAACATTTCACCTTCAAGTAGTTTCATTGTTTCTTAAAGTGTGTTGTTATATGTAGACTATAGTGATATTTTTGGATTATGATTCTGCTGTCACATTTGAGGACCCATTCAGTTCGTTCGATCACTCCCTGGAATCTCTCTGTACATTCCTACAAGTAAATTGAGATCATAAATTGGATATTTCACCATAAATGTAGAAATTGATTTTTTTATTTATTTAGATAAAATCACACGAGAACAATATTGTTGTATATTTTTAAGGTAAAAGTTTTGGTTTGTAGTTCCTCATAAATATAACTCAGTTGTTAGTCTAAGAATATTGATATTTATGGGTTTAAATTTAAATTTATAATTCTCTATTTTTTTTATATTTAAAGTGTGTAAAATTTTGTTGTTGGTATTCATAAGAAAAATATGTGAGTATTATTGATATTCATAATACAAAATAAATATTATTCTAAAAAAATACAAAATAAATATATAATTTTAATATAAAATATAACGTGACTTTACTTCTTTTTTTTTAATTTATTAAAATGTGACTTTAATATACTCAATTTAAGTTAAACTTCGGTATACAAGAATGTTGAACTTTTTTAATTATAAGTTGTTCAATTTCAAATTACACTTGAAATCATGGGAAAAAAAAAGCCCTATTTAGTTTGTTAATTTTTGGGGAACTTGGAAGCAACTCTAGGCATGAGCAATTAGCAAATATGAGCTTAAACAATCACTTCAAAATTAAGCAAAGAATGATAGAATGGAAGGTATAGCTTTTCATGAATTAAGAACAAGAGTAAACTCTTACTTTCTTGGCCCGTTGATATATTAAAAAGTCAACCACAACGTCATTTTTGTCATTAGTTCCCATTAATTTTGACAAATTGAAAATCGGCCAGTTAAAATAATGACAGTTGAGTATAGTGTCTAGTTAGTTAAATATGTAGCTAGCTCTATGCCCCTGTCTACAACTAAACAATTTATCTCTTTATAATAAAAAAAAAACTAAACAAAGCATCTACGTTATTATTTTGTTTTAATATAATTTCTATATGGTGACTTGAACTTATGTTCTTTTATTTAGTACTCCTATTTATTTATTCCAATAACGTTGGTCATGCCCAAGTAGTTGCTTACGATTAAATAACAAATTGAACTATATTCCGATCCATAACATTCCAAAATTTGTAAATTTCAATCGTACTAATTCAATTCTACATTTTTTTTTTCGTACTAATTCAACTTTATATTGCCAAAAATAATGAACAAATTCATGTGCCGCCGACAGTGTAATAACATCTCACCTTTAATTTCTTTGATGACTCTGCATTATAAGTACTTGTGACTACTTGTCATATCTCTCAAATCAAACAAGTACATGTACATTTATAATTTTCATTTCAACGTTATAACAAGACATCTATGCCAATCAAATAACTATCCCACACCCAGTCACCAACGAAAACAATAATTTTCGATGTACCAACGAATTCATGTGTGATAGTGACATTAGAGAGAAAAAAAATCCCAAATGTAGCATCGATGGATGATATGTGACCTAAATGAGCATGGATTCTCTATAGTGGCCAAACATTTGTCTAATAACTCTATAGTGGCCAAACATTGGTCTAATAACTACAACTTTTGGTGCTTGTGGGATTTGGATTTCCTAAAAATCATAAATCCCTACATTCCCTACATTTAGGCAAAAGTATAGGATATTTTTGTCTTTCCAACATATAATGGATACCCTTTACACACAACATTTTTTCTCTCTCCTTTGATAATTTTTTGTCTAAATGCAAGAAATTAAAGAAAACATTATTGATCCAAGTTTGTGTGTGTAGCTATTAATATACGGATTGAGAATCTAACCAAGACCTAAATATAGTCGATAAAGTTTGATTAAATAATCGATTGTTAGACCTTAATTATAAAATGATTACTCGTAATATTCCTAGACAAAGTTAAATTAATAATATAGAAACATCATTCTGGTCATTGAATTTTGTGACTAAAAGAAGGATTTATTTTTTCCATTGCCAATTCAATTTTTTAAATAATTATTAAACCGTTTATATATATCCAATCTTTATTGAATTATCTTTGTATGTCAGTTTATTTTATAAATAAATTAGATGTATTGTATAATTAGGGATGAGAATAAAAATTAGACTAACCAACAAATGCCTACGACCTAATATAAGTCGGACCTAGATCATATCACACTTTTTTTTAATCAAATAAAGTCAATACTTCTAAAAAGAATATATTTAGTTAAAAATATCACATTATATGTCACATAATAAGTTTTTTTGTGTATATTATGTCAGTCTATTTAAATAAATATAAATAATATTTTTTTACTACTTATAATTATTATATTAAATTTTGATCTTTTTGTTATATATTTAAATTTTAGTAATTTACGCATATTAAACTCATATTTAAATTTATTAATTTAAAATATAATTTAAGTATAATATATAATATCATATTCTTCAAAATTCGATGTTAAATATCAAAATAGAATTTAATTTCATTGATATATTAATCTGATAATCTATTTAAAGATATGTTTGATTAGTTATTCAAAAAATGAAATAGACTTTTAAGTGGTTTAACAGACTATATCAAACTTCTATTAAAGCTAGACTCGTACTTAAAAAGTAAGCTTATGACAAACCACATGTTTAGACCTTGAATTTTTTGACAGGTCAGACTCAGACCTAGTAAAGTCTAACTCGACGTATAACGAAGATGGTCTAACAATATCTTTTAATGACTTAGAATTTGACCACAATTTCATATTTATTAGCAACGTATATTGAACTGTAAATTTCTTTTAATATTCTTGTTGCTTGTAAATACTACTCTTAATTACCCTTCTAGATTATATTTATATCACATGACTCTATTTACCGTATATCTTTCATCCTCTTTTTCTACTAATTAGTCCTCCGATGTTTTTTCAATAATTTTTATTCGATATATTATAAAAGTGTAATAGTCATACTTTACCAATGTAAGATAATTTTATATTAACATTTAATGAAATGTTGCTATAGCATATCAATTTTAAAATAACCATAGAAAGTGAGTGAAGGGATAAAATTATAGAATCTCATCACACTTCCATATAAAATAATTTAATATTTACCGTCCATATTTTTTTAATTCCATACTATAATTATTGATAGTATAATGAAGGGTGTATGCGTTTCTCTTTGTTACAGACTTATTGGGGGTCATGGCTAGAGCATGAGTCTGTTCACCACAGCTCAGCACAATTAGAAGTTAGTACTATGGTACAAGTTGATGGACTCATATGGTACGGTTGGCCAGAAGCATTGTCTCAACAACTGCTATTTAATATATTTATTTATAGATGGGAGGGGGTCAACTATTAATACTCATCGTAGATATATCGTTTTCCGAACAAAAAAAGAACAAAAATATATCAACAGAAAATTCAGAAGCGTGAATGAATGGAGGGTGAATATAATAAAATATCTATGATTGAAGTTGTACGTAAAATTTAATTATTTGTACGGTAATTAATCACGACTGATTCAAATGGAATGTATATGTTAACTCATCCACTAGTGTGTGCGACATTTGGGCATATCGCTTTATTTTTATTGGGTAAATCTTTTAATGTGTAACAAGTGAAATAGTATCAATAAATTATGTATATTAAATATTAATCGAGTTCTAAAGTATTCTCATCTTAAATTTTATTTAAAAATAAATAATCAAATATTTATTGGAGATTAATTTTCTAAACTAAATTACTTGTTTTAAGTGATGCATATCGAATAACCTTTTTTGGGTATATAAAATGTCTTAAACACATTTTCAATATCTAAAGTATGATTACTTTGTTTTCTTAATTAAAAAAAAATCTTCTATTTTTTTTTTATTTTTCAAAATGTATCATTTTTTTGCCGTTGAATTAGTGAAGAAAATATTTTTAATTATATCTTACAAATATTTATTATATGTGAAATTGATCATCTCCTTTAATTAAAAAAAAGATAAATATTAAAAAGATAAATTTTTTGATAAAAGAGATCAAGAAATGCTAAACAAAAAGAAGAAGAAGAAAATTTGATAAAAGAAATCGAGAATAAAGAGAAAATTGGAGATCAATAGAATGAATTAAAGATCCAAATTTCAACTTAACAATGTATATGTTAGCTAATTAGTAGTACTTCTTTTTTGAAATATATAATATGTTAATGTGTGAATTAAAAAATTGTTGAAGTCCTACATTAAGTAGTTTTTAACTATATAAATATTAAAGTCTCATATTAGATATAAAATATACGTGAGTTTGTTTTCATCATTGTATAATAATTTTCAAACTATTGTAAAAAACACACTAAAATTGTATGCATTTCTCAACTTTCACTTTTATTTTTTTTCTTTTTTGTTCGACTAATTTTTAAGTCATTTTTCTCATTTATTTTTGTCTCTTTGATATTTATGAGCAATTTTGTATAATTTTTAGAGCAATTGTTATGTCGCAGTTCATTTGATATTTAGAGTAGTTTTGTACTCTAGTCCTATTAATTTGTAGAGCGGTTGTTACATGGTAGTTCCGTCGATTTTTGTGTGTAAGAGTTTAATTAAATAATAGATGATTTTTAATAGGGAAAATATACAGTGAGAATTGAAACACATGCGTGAATGCAAAAATACGGAAGAAAAAAAACATTACCGTGAAAAAAACAACTAAATTTAAATTTTTCAACAATTGAGTGAAAAGAATCAGACAAGATCCAAGAAAAAGTAAAGTAAGTATAAGCAAAGAGTAGAAAAAAAAAATGAAAAAGAAAATATTTGGCGGTAGCTAATTGTCGGTACTACCGTACAATGCATGCACGAACTTTTTAGACGAGAAGTAAATAACACAGGCTGTATATATAGAGAGAGAGAGGGAGAGAGAGACCACATCTTTGTGGTAGGCCCTAGTGAGATTTTCCCTCTGACCCTCACAGTGAGAGCAACCAAGAGAGAGCAATATAATGGCATTGAGCAAGACATGACATGGGGAGTGTGATTGGAAATCAAATCTCATCTATAACATTAATGTCCAAAATATCAATCAAAATTCACAAAGAGTACATGGGTCATACATATAGTACTACTTTTTTGTTGGTGTTAGCTCGCAAAATTTAATGCCACAAACCAAATTCTTAGATATGGCCATGAATATATATACATAGGTAAACAATTGAATTGAAGGGTGATATTAAAGAGATCTAAGACCAACAAAACACCTATATAATTAATTTTTTTCATTATACGTTGGATTCTTAAAGTGGAGAATAAAATTATACAAACGGGTGTTGCACATTTTGACTGCTTTCTTATAAGGCATTCAATGAAAATATATTGAATGTACAAATCTAGTATGGTGGATGAGATATTTAAATGAGAATAGATAAATCCATGCATGTTTCAAATTGTATTACACTCCAATTTGTTAGATTTAATATTAGGAGGTTCAATTTTCGAATTTATAATTTATATAATATTTTCCACCATTGATCTTAACTTTAATGCTGAAGTGTAACACAATATTTCTTAAGGATATAAATGTTACTCTATTAGTAAAAACTTAACATCATTATAAAAATTATTACTATGTGCAGTCAAAATAGATACAATTGATCATTAAACACCTACTATGAAGGTCGAATATTATCTTACCAATCTATTAATTTAGTCATTCATCTTTGTCTATTCCAGATAGTTGACATTGTCTATGGAATCAAACTCATAAGAATTTCTACTACACATAGAGCTGCATACCCTTTAACCTAGATTAAGGGGTTAATGTTCTGATGCATTAAAAAAATTATATTACTTGAAAATCAATGATAATGATAATTTGTTAACACATACTTTTCACAATACATATGTGTTTTTTCACAAAAGACAATATCGTGAAGAATCACATAAAATCTACACTCCTCAATATGTGTGGCGTCAAATCACAATATATCATAAGATAATTGACAATGGAGTTCTGGATATTTAAATAATATGTGTACACGTTACTCTTCTTTAATTTTCCGAAGCAACTATTTAATCAACACTTACACTCTTAAAACCTAACATCAAACATTTCTTTTAAATGGGTTCTACCAAAATTTTACAATTTTTCACCCAAAAAAACTATTTTACAAGTTATTGCGTGAACTTCGCGAAAAATGAAGTGACTTAGTGCTTCAATAATCACTATTTCCTTTTTTGAAGTTTGTTTCATTTATCGGTATTATGAAGAATAAATTAGTACTTTTTAAATTCTATAATACTTCTCACAATCTTTTAAAAAGTTGTATAAAAGAGTGTGGAATTAATTCTCAATCCAATTTTAATTTATTTTCTACAATTGTACCATCTATGAAATACAATGTATATGATCAATTTCAAATTATTATTCATTTGTTTTGCATATATAATAGTAAAAAATACATTAATAACTAACAATAATAATTTTTAACATTAGCAATTTTTTCTTTTATTTTGTTATATTTTTTTGAATTTAGATAAAATTGTCAAAATGTATTTGTTACTTAGAGGAAAAGAATATTAATTTGATAACTATCACTTTATTTAAAAAAAGTGTTAACTATCAAATATGTCTTTTCTATATTTGAGTTAAGAGAATGTTAGCTAGTTAGGATATCCGTTTCACCAACTCATGGATTTTTAGCAATGACTTACGCATGCTTTTAAATTAATCACCGGTCAAGAAGTGTATGGAATAATTTTGCTAAAAAAGTGAATGGAATAACCGAAAATTACTTTGTTTCCATTTTTAATATCACATCACGACTATATTATTTTAAAATAGCAGTACTTAGTCACTTACCAATAAACAATTAGGATTGTTTTGCAAAATCAATTACTTTATGTTATCCCATGAACAAAACGACACAAAATGATATCGATAAATTGTTAAAATAATAAGATAAGATTAGAAATGATATTGATTACTTGTGCTAAACCATGGCATTCCCATTCCCCCCACCAAATTTTAAAATTTATAAGCTGAAACAAAAGTAACCGGAATAAAGTAACAACACGGGAGAAAAGGTGCAGCACAAAAGAGATTATGTTAAAAGACTGTACATACCCACCAACACAAATTTAAATTTCAACCCACATCATCATTCATCTTATATAAAGTTTGTTGAATTGCAACTTTTGTTTGTGGCCTCCTAATTTTTCTTTTCTTTAATTTCAACACACTACTTTCCTTCTCTTTTTAATTTTAAAAATACCATTGGTTTTATCCTTTCATACCGGTCATAAGAAACAATTCATCCCTCAAGGCATGAAGAGTACAATACGATAGTACATGTCTTTCTAATTAAATCTTGAATCTTTAATTTGAATTTCAAGTTTGAAACCGAACAACATTAAAAGTCGTACGTTTGGTCTTATTCATTTTGATAGATTAGTTTGCTCAGTTACACAAATAAATAAGATTATTATTGCTTGGTTTCATATAAATTTTACCTAGTCTCACGAAGGTGTTTGGTTGGAGAGTAAAAATATATTGAGTTTTGTTTCTATATTAGATATTGGATCCGAACTCAAAAAACTAACATAATATAATAATTAATATCTATCGTACGTATAAAAGCATATCAAATGAGATAAGATTTATAATAAAATAATGATAAAATTAAATTTATATCATACAATTATATATAAATTGTTAAATTAAAAATTATTTAAATGATATATTATTACTTAAAAAAATTATATAATTTTTTATATATATATTTAGAAGTTTAACCTTTAATATTTTGCATCGAGAAAGTCAAGACATTAAATCCATGATTTGCAAGATCAAACAACTAGATTATGGTTTATAAGTTCTATTCATCAAAATATATTATTTTGCGACGGTTTTATAATGTAATACTTTTATAACACTTTTTATATATTATTTCGAATAGTGTTTGAACTTTATAAGTTTATTGTAAATCATATTTTCTCTCTTTTTTATCTTCACCATCATAATGGAAAGAAAAATATAAATATAAAATTTGTATTTAGTTTTATACTCATGAGTTTGTTCAACCGCTAATTTCATCAAATATTTTATATTCAATATGTTTTTTTTATATAAAAAAATAAATTTTATTAAAATAAAAATAGTACTATTAAATTGATCATAGATTGTTAAGGCATACATAAAATTGTAAGAGTGTTGAATTTGATGATAGTTTTCATTAATCTCTTACTCAAACGGTACCGACTAAACGAGTGTCTCTTAGACGTTTTAATAAATACATAAAATGTAAACTTGAAAAGCTGAAATGCAACAACGAGATGAGAAATCAAAATAATATACTAAGACGACTAACAAAATAATATCACACTTAGACGATAAAATTTAAAAAAAATATATAAAAATTATTTATTTAAATAAAAATATGTTATTTTAATTATCAATTAGTTTATATATTGTCTTGATATAAATTTATTTGTTATCTGTTAATTTATCTACTACTATTTATCAAAATGAGCCTAAATATAAATAATTTCCTTTTGATAATCGAACTTTGATTTGTCACATCGTTATAAACTACTCAATTAAGTTATAGTCAAACTCTTTACATACATAAACATGGGATCTATGTTTGTTGCTGTTGATAATCCCATAAAATCATAAAATCGACAACAGTAAGTATGCAAGGAATTTGACTGCCGAGAGTCCAAATCCATTAACAAAAATTTATATTTGTACGCATTCAAGTCCTAAATAGAAAAGATAATTAGATAAAAATAAATTAAATATTAGATTTTATTACAATTTTATGATCACATGACCAATATATCAAATTATTGTCTATTTTTCCCTTTAAAGATGGAATGAAGTATTTATCGTTTATTAGAAAAGAAACAATTCTCTCCATCCTTCCAAAATGAATATTTTAAACTAAAAAGCAGTAAAGAAGAAAGGAGAAAAATACAAAATAATGACATGGCAATTAATTGGGAATGTTCTTGGATCGTTACATTCACTCATTCTAATTCCTTGCACTATATAAACACACGTCCTCCTCCATTCTTCATCATCACAGTTCACCATTTTCAACAACAACACACAAATCCTCTCTCTTTCTCTCTCTAACTTTCTTTCTCACTTAACAAGAACAATAAAAACATTCACACGAATTACAGAAATGGCGGCACTCTCACCAATGAACTTGAACACAATTGACACTGACTTCCAAGTTGACAAACTCACCTACGAAATATTCTCCATCTTGGAGAACAAATTCCTCTTCGGCTATACCGACACCGAAAATCCAAAGAATTCGCTTCCAAATCAAACTCAATTTCAATCTAAAGATATTAAATCTGCTAAACACGCCGCAGGAAAGGTTAGAATCCTCTGCATTGACGGCGCCGGCGCCACCGACGGTATCCTCGCCGCAAAGTCACTCGCAAATCTTGAATCCTGTCTCAAGCGCAAATCAGGAAACCCTAACGCACATGTTTCTAGTTTCTTCGACGCCGTCGCCGGCTCTGGTGTCGGTGGCGTACTTGCCGCGCTACTATTCACCCGCGGAAAGGACGGACTACCTATGTTTACAGCTGATGAGGCGGTGAAATTCCTGATCGACAACCGCCGCAAAATCTCCCATCGATCGGGCATTCTCCGGAGAGTTCTCCGACCGGAAACAAAATCAGAGAAGCTTTTCCGAAAGACGTTCGGTGAATCCACGCTGAAGGATACTCTGAAACCGGTCTTGATCCCCTGCTACGACCTTGTCACGCGCGCTCCGTTCGTTTTCTCCCGCGCCGACGCGCTTGAAGTAGACGGCTACGATTTCAAGATTCACGATGTATGTGCTGCCACGTCAGCTGATCCAGCTTTCGCGGGGCCCATTGAGATGAAGTCCATCGACGGGAAAACGAAGATTTTGGCCGTTGATGGAGGAGTCGCTATGAACAATCCAACGGCTACAGCTGTCACACACGTGCTTAATAACAAAAACGAGTTTCCGTTTTGTAACGGCGTCTCTGACTTGTTGGTACTTTCCCTCGGTAATGGAGAGTCAGACGTTAACGCTGTTAAATCTCCGTCAGGTTTCGTTAGGATCGCTGGTGAAGGAGCTTCCGATATGGTAAGAATAATAAACAAAAATGACATTATTATTATTAACAATAAAAAAAATCAATTATTCTTTCATTATTTAAATAAAATCGAAAACGTCCAAGAAAAAAAAGTTGCGAATCACTGAATTGTGATTTTTTTTATTAATTAAATAAATTAATAATAATTGGAATTGAATTGGTGGTTACTAGTTAGGCTAAAAGTAATGAATGTGTCACCTAACAAACACACCTTTTATATATTATATATTTTTTATACAAAAAAGTTTTTTTATTTTTATTTTTATATTTCTTATTAAAAAAGTTGATATGACATTAAGTAGGTTTAATTATTGGCATAGATGATAATTTTAATAAAGAATTTAGTGGTGAAATACACACTGATAAATTATAAGTTCAAACTCGTACTTTAACATATAAAATGTCTCTGATCACTTATTTTTAATAAATAAAGTGACTGAATGAATGTGTGAATATGATAATGTAGGTTGATCAAGCTGTATCAATGGCATTTGGAGAGTGTAGGATAAGCAATTATGTACGGATTCAATCAAATGGGGTGGTAATGTCTAAGGCAAATCAAGGAAAGAAAGCAAAAACAGGGTCAGATTTGTTGGCTGTTTCAGAGGAAATGTTGGCACAAAAGAATGTGGAATCTGTATTGTTTAAAGGAAGGAAGATTGTGGAGAATACAAATTTGGATAAGTTAGAGTTGTTTGGGGGAGAATTGATAAAGGAACAAGAGAGGAGAAAAACAAGCATTTTGCCAACTGTGGTGTTCAAGAATGCTTCTCCTTCTCCTAGAACTTCATCTGCTACTACTTTGTCAACTTCATCTTCAAGCTCTTAGATCGTTCAAGAGAGGAAACAATTAGAGGGAATATAACCTAAAAATTAGATTTTATTGTGGGGTTGGGTTAATTAATTTTCGTATATGTGAGTTATTTAAAATTTAAAACTTAAAAGTCTTGTGGTTTTGGATTAGCTGCCGCTTGAGATCGATTAAGAAAATATGGTCTGAGCTGCGCAGTGCTGAATCCTCAACACTACTACTACTTAAATTTTTTTGTTATTTTTTATTTAGTTTTTGGTATATATTACTTGTATTTTAGTGATAGTGATTTGTGCATATGGATATTGTCAAAGGATGAATTTTGTACAAGGTTAGAGTTGTGTTTGATTTGTGAGAATTAGATTGTATTGTTCGCTCAAAATGTCTGATCTAATTGGTTTTGTGACTAAATGTGGAAACATTGATTCTGGATTTGATGCATACTAGTATTATACTATCAAATATGATTGTATAGTTATCATATCAACAAGGAAAAAAACATTTGTGTAGCCTTTGTTTTTCGAAATAAAGTGCAGCCTTTAAATTGCAAGCAAAAGGAACACGAGTAATTCTCACATTTGAAATATGTAAACAGAAAAAATTAACCATGTAATCAATAGCCAATTAACAAAAAATAAAATTCAAAATAATTTCTAAAAAAAATTAGAAAGTATTATGGGAGCGAAATTTCCACTTCTTCCAGTAATTTTTTAACGTAAACTTTCAAAACAGAAAATAAATTTCTAAAACTTCAAAATTGAATTTTTCAAAATTTTGATTTGGAAATTTCTTAAACATTTTATATATCAGAATTTCAACCAAACAACTTGATTTTGAAATTTCTCGTACAAATTTTACATATGAGAAAGTTTAATGGATTGAAAATTTCTAATGTTTGATAAATTTTAATTTTTAAATTAAAAAAAAATAATTTGAAATTTTTGGAATTTTATAAATTTTAAAAACAAATACTTTCTTTTGACTTATTCTTATTCACTCATCCTTTAGTTTTAACTTTAGTTTTTACTTTATCATATGATGTCACATTAAAGTTATATTGTTTTTGAATTATGTGTTTAGTGATAAAAATTTGACATTATGATCTAAAGTAACAATGTTCAAATCACGGATAAGAGACTATTTTAAAATGGTCATTAGTATTGCTGCTATTAATAGTAATCTTTTTTCTAATTTGTTTTTAAAAGTTGTATTTGAAAATGCAAGTCTACGCACCTTACTCTTTAATGTTTTTTTTTTCAATAACATCAAGGGTTTGAAAATCATTTCCACAATATTTTCATCTCATATGATATGTTCCTATGTGATCCATCTCAAACTTTTCTTTTAGTATATATGAATTGAATCCAATGAGACTGCAAAACCACACAATTTTTAATATGTCGATTTAGTAACACAAGATAAATAATGTGTCGTCTTTAATGAATATCAAAATGCTCTTTTGGATGTCCCAACTTAGTCAACTCTCGTGTATTCTTCAATAATGTATTAAATTTTTTTACTTTATACAAACTTATACAAACTCTCATATAGAATATAGCATTGTATTTGTGTTATACTTAATAAACACTTTTATAAAACAATATTTAATTTTTAAATTTTGTAACTTTTGCATGCGTTCATATTCTCTCGATATTTATGCAAGTCTCCTTTGCAATGTTCCACCATTCTCTTCAAAATCCGATAAACAAACTCAACCCTACTACCAAACATAAACAGTCACATCATATACAATTCATCAACTATCAAATTGTAATATTAATTCATATAGCTAGTAATAGTTGCATTTCCTAGACGAATTATTCAATTAGTCCAATTTTAAATTCGAAAAGAAAACATTTTCTTTAGAGTTAAAAATCATCATATTTTTTTCTTCTCAAAATCATCATTTTTGATGTAAAAATTATGGATTGAAATTAAAATCGTAACAAATACAATATTTAAGACACTTTAGAGTTCAATTTTAAATTTAAATGATATTTTTGAAAATGTGATAAAATAGAGAATCAAAAGATACAATTAAACAAAATAAATAAATAAAAGGTTAAATAAATTTTTAGTTATCGTAGAATTTCAAAATATTATTTATAGTCCTTTTAAAAAAAATATAAACTTTGTCTCTAAAAAATTCTTTTGTAAGTAATTTTAGTTCTTACTGAATTAAAATATATTTAATTGTTTTTCAATTTTAAAATTTTAGATGAATTTTTTGAAATTATAAAATAAAATTCTCCATAAAAATTTGAATATTTTAACTTACAATTAATTAAGGATGAATTATATATATATATATAATAAAAACAACAAAAATTTAAATTTAAATTTAAAAATAAAATTTTAGATTTATTTTCTATATTTTTTTAAATACTTTAAGAATCTTTTAAAAAAATCCTTCAAAACTATAAATTAATTGTTAAATAAGACTAAAACTGTTTGCATTAATATTCATCAAAATGTATTATTTTTTTTAGGAATTAAAAACACAACTTTATAGATTGAAAAGTTATTTAACTTATAAATAATAAATAAAAAAATAAAACATGAGATATTTATTCTGAAAAGTACCGTCGCAACGAATCATACATTGAGTTATATTGCCGAAGAATCATACCATCATCATATTGCAAATCAAATCATACGCAACACTCAACAATTTGACACCATTGTTCAACACACACAACTGCATACGATCCCCTTCTTTTGTTTCAATGGCAGAATCAGGGAGCGACAAAACACTCCATCAAATTGCATACGCATTTAAAGACCTCGCTAACACTCTCTCCAATTCCAATACCGCAGAACTCGATGTTGCTCCATTCTCTCGTGCCTGTTCTTTTATTTCCCCTCTCTTCGGTTTCTTAGGTTTCGCATTCAAGTTCGCCGAGAAGGATTACGTTGCCAAGGTATGTTTTATGGTTTTGGTCCATTGTTTAATTTTTCATTTGGATTTATCGCAATGCTTAAAAGGGTAATCTAAAGTTTTATTTTTTATTTTTTTCTTTGTCCCTTTCATTACGTTGCCATTAGGTAAGGAATTTTGTAATTTAACTTTTTTGTGTGTGTGGCTGAGAAGTCGGAACCCTTGGTTTAAACCATATTATTATTGTTTTTTTTTTTGTTTTTGTTTTTTTATTTGCAGTTATTATGAATAGAAAGGAAGGAAAAAAATGTTTTTGGGGTATTTTGAATTAGTGGCTGTCTAGTTCTTTTGTGCTATGAATCACATACACAAATATGTGGACATTAGTATAATAACTTGAGAAAAAGAAAGTGATTGAATGCAAACTGATAGAAAGTAAACCCATGCGTCCATGTTTAGTCAATGTCGGACTCTGAACACATTTCAATCTGATGTGCATCCATGTCGTGTCAGTATTAGACACCGGACACACCTTCGATATGATGTGTTGATGCTAGATAATTTTGTCTATAAGTTGCTTTCATCTTGAATGATCTCAAGAAATCAAGTGGATATATCATATATGTATATCGGTATATGAATACTTTGAACACTTTCTCCTTAGTGCTTAGTGTATGTACTTCATGTCAAGGATATTAATTGATTGTTTAATGGTTTTAGGTTAATGATCTAGCCGAGGCATCAAAGTCCATTCAGACGTTAAATTCTTTGATTGATCATGATGTACAAGCCAATTCTGTCAGGAATGCTGGCAGCCATACTAGAAATCTGTTGAGAGTAAGACGCGGACTTGACATGGTCAGAGTACTCTTCGAGCAAATGATAGTTACCGAGTATGTGCATTGGTTACTGCTTTGCAATTTGATTCTTGCTAGTTTTTTCTATCTTTAAATTGCTATGTGTATGTTTTGCTTTGAACAATCTTAATACTATACTAGTTATACTAGGCATGGAAGAGTGGGAAATAGAGTACTATGAAACTTTATGTGGGAGTGCAAAATTGGATCGAAGAGATAGCTTCCACTTCATCCATGAGTGGCAAAAGAATGCTGAAAATTGATTTCTTCCTCCTTTGCTTATGGCTTAAAGAAAACCACGAGGGATAAAAATGTATGATGTGTTTACCACATCATTTTTATTTATTTATTTAATTTTTTACTATCATTGGATAAGGGAGGAAAATAGATGGCCAAATGGTGAGTAGAATTTTAAGTTTTAACATTATTAAATTTCGATCATAATAATACCAAGGTATTTACCAATTGAATTACACGCTTGTTGGCTTTGTTTTTTTTTTATTCAAAAACTAGTTGAACTGTGTGATTGTGTGAGGTTGTTAAATTGTTCTATGGCTTGTTTTCAATTTTCATTTCATTAACAATAAGAAAAATATTTTAGGGTTGGTGACTGTTCCAATTATCTTCCCTTTGTTGTTTCATTTTTTAACTAGCAATTAGTTGGAAGTAGATTTCACTCCTTCCACATTGGTTCAGATTCAATCTTCCTATCAGTTTCATTGGAAAACCAGTATGACCTAGTAAAATTAGTAGACATTTTGTAGTTTACTTTATTTTTTATAGTGTGTATTGATTATAATGGTTTTTGAAAAAATAGTTATTTTTTCAATGAAATGGACAGGATGGGATTGGTATTGTCAAAAATCTGTCGAAACAGTTCACTTTTGGTATTGTTGTCTGATATTTTGTTTTTTCTTTTATTAGTGTTTTTGTTGAACAGCTTCATGCCATGTTAAGTTGCACATTATAATATCAAGGAAGTGAATGTTTCAAATTCTGTATCGCAACTAGGTTTAGGTCTCAAAATATTTGTTACCAGTACCAGTTCACCGTTCATTTTCTATCACTTTTTGTGATTTCTGATGTGCTGTTTAATATCAGTTTGAAAATGAAAGTTGTTTGAAGATTCTGTCTGCACTAATGGTTAAATGTTCACTAGCTGGCCTAATATGCAGGAAACAAATGAAATAACTCAAATGAGTTAATAATTTTGTGAAATGTTCCTTAATGATGATGACTTCCATTGCCATAAATTTTGTGCTTTTGAAGAACTTGCATTTGCGGCAGTGTATAAAAATATGTAGTATCGGTACAACACATGATACTCATTCATTTATGACAGGAACAAGAAAGTATACATGTCTTAATAATTTTGTGGAATGTTCCTTAATGACGATGACTTCCATTGCCTTAAATTTTGTGCTTTTGAAGAACTTGCATTTGCAGCAGTGTATAAATATATGTGGTTTTGTACATGATACTCATTAATTTATATGACAGGAACAAGAAAGTATACATGTCTTAATAGGGTTAGTACAATTTCATTAAACCGCCGTAGAGGTTAGCATAATTTTCCCCATTAACAATAAAAGGAAAATCAGTGGTTTTGGTACATGTGTTACTTTTGTAATGTAACAATGAAGTTGTGAATTTTTGCTTTCAGTAATTTTCTGGAAAGTTTTCTACAACTTCTTAGAAAAAATTCCAGACTAAACACACCCTTGGCTTAGCTTGTCCAGAAGTACTTTCTTTCACAGCAAAAAGTTTACTTGCCTTATTGCAAGTGATTACCTCCAATCCATATCCTTTTTGTGTTTGTTGAGATCCCACCTCGATTAGAGACAGTTAAAGTAGTTGTTATAAACGATTTGACAATCCTCACCTTTTAAACTAGCATTTGGGATTGAGTTTTAGGGTATGTGTTGTTCAACAGAGAGGAGGAAGAGGAGGGGAAGTAGATATGTTTGGTTCATTAGAGTAGGGGGGAGGGGAGGAATTTTAATTGGATTTTAAGTTATATTGACTCTTTCCCCTCCAAATCCCCCCAAATTGGAGGGAGAACAAAATGAGCTTTTGGAGGGATTTTGCTTCCCTCCTCTCCCTTCCTCTCTTAAAAACTGAACCAAACACATTTGATTTAAAATATTTCCTCCCCTCCCCTCCATCGACCTCCAACCAAACATATACTCATAGATTCTAAGAGGGTGTCAAAGTTTATCTTAGATTTGTTTGCACTCCAGACGCCGTAGTCTTGGATGTGAGGGGATTGACTAGAGTCGTCCTTATAACACTTGAACCAATCGTCACCCCATGAGCTAGTTTTATGAGACCAACACGTCACATCAAAGGTGTGTCTGGTGTCTGACATCGACACCGATAGTTGCATTTAAATATTTCATTTCAAAAACTATTATCGATGTCGACATGTCGGTGTCTATGTTAGTGTTTCAAAGTAATGAACTCATCTTATGTATAAGAAACACACGATGTTAACCCTGAAATTAATGAGTTAATGTATATCTTATGGCAGGGGGAATTCTCTTAGGGATCCAGCTTCAAAAGCTTATGAACAAACGCTTGCACCTTATCATGGTTGGGCTATCAGGAAAGCTGTTTCTGCTGGGATGTATGTTATACCTACACAGGAACAGCTTATGAATAAACTCAACGATGATGGTAAGTATAGAATTATGTTTGCTTGCACATTTACTCAAATTTATTCTTGAAAATTTACTTGAGTCATTGCTACTATCAAAGTTATCAATTACATATTGCAGAAAATAGTAGTTTGTTCAAACTTTTGTTACACTATAGTGTTGTAATGCAGTTATAGCTGCTATTTGATAACACTTTGCATAAAATGTGTATTGTCGAATAGCGATTTGTTCAAATTCGCTTATAGTATAGCTCTATAACTAGAGCTGCTATTTGACAGCATTGGCTACTATAACTAGAGCTGCTATTTGACTGCACTGGCTACTATATTCAAAACTTGTATGGTAAATTATGCATTCATGATATGCTAATTTTTTCCTTTTCCTTTTGTTTGTTGCAACTTTTGGTTCAGTGGCGTCAGCAAAAGTCCAAATGCAAATTTATGTTTCAGCATCCGAAGCCGTAATTCAGTACATCGATAAACTCTTTGTTTCCAGAAACTTGGGAATAGATTGGTGAACCTTGGATTGGATTGTATTCAGATTGTGTACAATGTGATTTTCTATTAGGGAGTTGTCTGAAAGTATTAATGTATTTATCAGTACCAATTAATTTATTATAGATTTTGTCTATATAATGCAATAGATGTTTAAGAATAAACTTCTCCTGCAGTCTTTGGAGGACTGCATTACTTGTTTGTCATTTTCCTCGTCACTTCAAATTTTCATTTTAACATTGAATCCATTGAAGGTTTAATTTACCTGAGTCTGATAGCTATGAAGACTCTCCTCAAATAACATTGCATCACGATCAGCATTCAGCAGCATGTGTAAGATGAGGAAAATGAATTGAGTGTATTCATGCTGTTATGAATTGAGTGGTCCTTCCCACCCCTCACCTATACTTCCTACTTTTAATATATTTAAAAAAATTATTTTATCATTTTACGATATATAAAAATTTGTTTTTTTTCTTTTACAAATTTTTGAAATTTCGAAACATGAATTTTTTTAAAGTTTTAAAAATTAAATTTTTGAAATTTATTTTAATATTTTGAAACTTCTGAAAAAGATGAAAGTTTTATAATATTTCAAAAATTTAAAATTTTATTTAAATTTTTGAAATATAAACTTTGTTTCAATATAATTACATTATTTTTACTTAAATATTGTATTTATAATATAAAAATTAAATTTCTTATATTTATTATTATGGAATTTCTATTTCAAAAATTTCCTATTTCTATTTTAGAATTTATGAAACTCTATTTTAAAAATTTTCTATTTTGAAAATATTAATTAATTAAATTTTCTAAATTTCCTAGTTGTTTGAAACTTTTGATTTTTTTTTAAAAAATTAAAAGTTATATTTTGATTGTTTGAAATTAATCAAAAAGTTTGAAAATGAACTTATTTATACTTTAGAAGTTTAAAAAATGCTCGATAATTTGTTAAAGTTTCTAATGTGTTAGTGAAAAAAGTGAAAGAAATTTTTTTCAACTTTTTATATATATAGTAAAAATGGTGAAATAGCTTTTTTAAAGTGTATTCAATAAATAAGAGGTATAAATAAAGGATGAGAATTACAAAACCAGAGACCAAAAAAATGAGTTATTTTGTCAACACTTTTTTAAAGAAAAATATTAAAAATTAACTTTTTAGAAATCTGAGTTTAGACTAGAGTACCAAATCTAATATGCTGGATATCTAACACCAAATATTCTTCTACTCTATATATTTATATGGTTTTAAGTTACGCTAATCATTTTAATGTGTAGATAATTTTCTTATCAATTCTTTAGAAAACATTAAAGAAAAAGTTAGATGCAAAGGAGTTGACGAGATAGATGGAGAGTGGAGAAGAATATTTAGCTTTGATGATCCAATGTATAAAATCTATGACCCAATAAAATTATAGAAGGCCAACGATATGAAAAGTTTTCTTTTTATCCCTACAATTTGCCTTGTACCCCAAAATATTTCAAAAATATCAAAAGTACCTTTAAATTTTTTTTTTACTATTTTAAAGACAGTAAAAGTAAATTTTTTTTTTCACTAATTTCTCATTCACTCAACCGTAAAAAAGTTTTCCAGTAACTACCGGAATACTTGTACAAAGATTTCCGGTACAGTGGAAATGTTAAAATTAAGTTTTCCGGTACAAAAGAAAAATATTGAGTACCGGAAAACTTAATGGACAAGTATTCTGGTACACAAGGGGTTTCCAGAAAAACTTCATTTCTAAGTTTTCTGGTACATACCAATTTTTTTTAATTTTTTTTCAAGTTTTTTAAATTTTTAATTTTTTTTTAAATGTTAACAGGTATGGATAATCCACTACTATATGGACAAAACATGCGTTGATACTACAAATACTTTTGACACAAATCAGGTATGAATAAATATATTTAATATTAATATTATAAAAATATATTTTTGTGAATAATTATAATTATTTAATTTCAGATATTTGATTCAAGGGATATTGTTGTGAAATGGGCAAAAGAAATTGGTATAAAAAATAAAGTTACTGTTATTATCAGAAGATCGGATATAGAGACGGGTGAGAAAGGACGGAGAAATAAATTAATATTAGGTTGTGACAAAGGGGGAAAATACAAGTGTGCTGCTAGTTCTATTCGAAGTTCAACAAAAAAATGTGATTGTCCTTTTAAGCTTAGATCAAAACAATTAAAAGATGGTTTAGAATGGATAGTTAAAGTAATTTGTGAAATTCACAACCATCAATTATCTGATACTTTGGAGGGGCATGCATATGTTGGACGCTTAGATGAAGAAGAAAGAAAGCATGTTCATTAATTAACAAAATATAATGTTGCACCGAGACATATATTATTCTCATTACAAGACCGAGATAAGAGTAATACTACTAAGATCTCACAAATATATAAACAGAAAAATATCATTCGATTGCAAGTGAGATGTAATAGAACAGAGATACAACATTTATTCAAGTTAGTTGAAGATGCAAAATATGGGTGCTGGAATAGAAAGCATGAAGACTCCGATGTTATGAGAGACATTTTTTTGGCGCATCCAGATTCAATGAAGTTGTTGAATTTGTTTCTGATTGTGTTGATTATGGACAGTACCTACAAAACCAATAAATACAGAATGCCATTACTTGAAATTGTTGGTATGACATCAACAAGGAAGACATTTGTAGTTGGATTTGATTATTTGGAATGTGAGCGGGAAGAAAACTTTTGTTGGGCATTAGAGAGACTAAAAGAATTGTTTGTTGCACAAAATAAATTCCCTCAAGTAATTGTGACAGATAGAGATATTGCGTTAATGAATGCAGTTGACATTGTGTTTCCACAGGCAGTTAATTTACTTTATCGATTTCATATCGAAAAAAATGTTGGAGCAAAATGCAAACAATATGTCTTAAAGGATAGACAAGAGTCAATATTGAATATGTGAAAAAACATTATGTATTCTAGTGATGAAAAAGAGTATATGATGCACTTGCATATGTTTGAGCAATCATGTGTTGATACTAAAGTGTTTGTTGATTATGTCAAAGAAACTTAGTTGACTCCACATAAGGAAAGATTTGTTGAAGCATGGACAAATAGAGTGATTCATTTGGGGAACACAACGACTAACAGATATTTAATATAATTGTATTATATATTGTTGCATTGTATTATATTTTCTAATGTATATGTAAAATTTTATTATAGGGTTGAGTCAGCTCACTGGAAACTGAAGTTAATGTTAGAAAATAGCATGGGTGATTTGTGTAAATGTTGAGAGACTATAAACAACATGATAAGGTTGCAACATAAAATAATCAGGGCCTCGTTTCAAAAAAGTTTATATGGTCAAGAGCATGAGCACATAAATCCATTTTATCAGATATTGAATACATTTGTATCCGCAGAAGTACAAAGACGTATTGATGAAGAATACGAAAAAGTTGAGTGAGTGGGTACTGACAAATATATATGTGGATGCTCTCTCAAAAGTACATATGGATTACCTTGTGCTTGTGAATTGGGACAATATAAATTAATGGGTGAACCAATTCCTCTAGATTCTGTGCATCTTCATTGGAGAAAATTAAGCATGGAATGTGAACTCACTTAAGACACAGAAGATGGATCAGAGTTGGATATGTCTACTGAGATGAATGCCTTGTGGAAACGCTTTGGATCACTTGATGTTATTGGGAAACGAGTATTGAAGAGTAAGGTGCGTGAACTTGCTTTTCCAAGTACAAGTTCAATGTGTCCACCACCTGAAAAAGTCAAAACCAAAGAGTGAAGAAAAGTAAGGGTATGAAGCCGGATGGATATGATGTATATCGAGACCCTTCTTACTTTGAGCATGTTAATGCAACATATTATCAAGATATTGGTTCCCAACCCTCTCAGTCAACAAAGAAGAGACAAGCCTCTCAATCAAAGAAGATACAAGCCTCTCAGTCATCTCATTCTTCAATAAATTTGTTATGGAGACAATTTCCTAATATTATTCAGCCATACATTGATGACATATTTGACGTGGCAGCTGATGGAAATTGTGATTTTCGCGTTGTTGCATTATTGCTTGGTTTCGGTGAAGAGTGTTGGTCTTTGGTCCGCAATAGATTAGATCAAGAGATTGCTTCTCATGTAACTCCATATGATAGATTGTTCACATGACACATTAGAGAAGTAAGAGATCCGTTGATGATATCCGGCTTAGGTGTGCAACCCATGGATAAATGGTTGTCCATACCTGATATGGGTTATGTGATAGCGACAACATATAATATTATTCTTGTCACGTTCGGTCTGTCATTTTCAATGACTTTCTTTCCTATGAGGGGTTCACATTCAGGATCGACAAAAAATGATCGCATATGTTGTATTGGTTTTGTTAATGGAAATCACTGGGTTTCGGTAATTATTTTCTTTTAATTTTTTGTTTTATTCTAGTAATTTTTGTTAATTAATGGAAATCACTTAGGTTTTGTTAATTTATTTAATTTTTGCGGTTAAATATGAAAGATGGATTTTCAATGTCAGACATTGCACCAGGTTGGAAGCAATATCGCACTAATGAAACAACTTCTTGGGCAATAGCATACACAGCGTGTCTACAACACTGAGGATATTTATTAGGCCGGTTGCCACGTGTTACCCAAAATCCACCTACAGAATCTATAGATGCAATGTCTTTAGATGAACCTTAATGTTTTATCATGATACAAAAATCACTTTAATGTAACCGACATTTCACTTGTTATTAATTAATTTTAGTTTTTTGTCATGCATTTTAGTAATCGACATAACAATAATTAATAATTAATAAAGTAATCAACATAACAATAATTAATAATTAATAAAGTAACCGACATGACAATAATTAATAATTAATAAAGTAACTAACATAAAGTGTTCATAAAATAACCGACATCACAATAGTTCATCAAAAGTGTTCATAAAATAACCGACACATAACAATAGTTCATCAAAGGTGTTACTACTAACTAGTTTGCAAATAATCTAGCAGGATCTGGAAGTGGCGGTGAAGTAATATACTGGATATATCCAAACTGTCTCAAACACCTCTTTGGTAGATATTTCATTACAGTGTTGCACAATTGGATGTGACCAGTATAAAGCGTAAGCGTGATATCATCAAAAGGAATGACACCCCTGTGATTCTCCCATGGTCTCCATATAACATTTGTCGGTGTCAATGCATCAATAATACTTCTGTATTTATCAACCTTATGTTTGCCTTGCTTGTAGCACCATCTATTCATTCGGGCAAAACATTCAACGTCAGCACCCTGATCACCTCTATTACAAATATTCAGAAAATATTCGTAAATCCAGCACTGTTACAAATAAAATTATTAAATAATTAATACTAATAATTAAATATAACATAAATAACTTAAATTAATAAATTAATGCTAACAATTAAATACAACATAAATTAAATAAATAATTAATACTAGTATATAATTCATACCTGAAACAGCATCATATATCCAGCTAGCTGTGTGGTGTCATAATAGTAGGCATCTGAGAGGTAGTCATAAAGCACCACTAGTGTAGCAGTACTCCATGCATATTTATCTGTACCCTTTAAATATCTGAATAATGGAAGATACTTCGCATCAACTAGAGTATGACTCTTATCAGCGAAAATAGTACTCCCAACTAAATTCAACATATATACCCTAACAACACAGTCAAACCTCTCTGCTGCACACCGCCTTCTGAAGACATCCTTCAACCAATCCAATTTATAGTGCGCACCTCTAGTCTTTTTGGTCTCCTCCCAAATCTCTTTCGTGGTCACTCATAATAGATGGACGACAAGATTACACGCCGTAACTCTATCTACATCAGGTGGACTGTAGAACTCACTCCTAATAGGCAATCCGAGAAGATTGGCAACATCATCCAAAGTGATCGTCATTTCACCAAATGACATGTGAAATGACGATGTCTCGGAATGCCATCTTTCAACAAACGCAGATATCAGGTTGTTGTCGATCATCTTCAAACTATCTCGTTGTAATGGGTTCAAACCTGACAAATTCACCCAATTCTCTATGGGTCGCGGAAGTACCGGCGGAGTAAATCGCTGCATTTTCTTCCCATGCGCAGCAATTTTCAGCAATAGTCGCTCCTGTATACAAAAAAAATATATGACATTAAAATTAAATTTAGACAACAAATATCAATAAATATAAATATTTTTAATGCATTATAAGTAATAATTAATTTAATATACTTGACCAAACCATATTCTAGCTGAAACATGGTAACGGTATCGTGTAAGGACAGACAAATCATAAGGTCCTCCAGGATACCGTGTCAGCTCACCAGGTCCCTCAGCTCGATCATGTTCCTCCTCCTCCATATGCTCTCCCTCATGAGCAGGTGCAACCTCCTCCTGCTCAAGTACATCCACCTGCTCGTGCACCATATGCTCATGTACATCCACTTGTCCATGTACCACATCTTCCTCATGCACTATAGAAGGCTCCCCCTGATCATGATGTCCCTCATCGTCGTCTTCGATAATCATCCTTCTTCTCCTTGAAGTTGTCTGTCGAATCCTCTCGGGGGATTCATCGGAGTCGATGTAGAAGTCTCAGTGTCCCGTGTAACGCGTATGATTTTGCTGTCTCTTTCTCGTGCATCCATTGAAAAATAAAAATATTAAAATAAATTAATGACAATATCATGAAATTATAATTAATTAAATTTAAAAAAAAAACAAATATGTAACTTCCGGAAAACTTGATGCTCAAGTTTTCCCACTCAAGTTTTCTGGTAACTACCGGAGATGTTGGCCATCAAATTTTCCGGAACACTCGTCTGTATCGGAGGACTTAACAACAAGTTTTCTGGTAAAACCTTCTGTATCGGAAAACTTTATCAAAAATTTCTAGAGTACAACTCTGTACTGGAAAACTTGATTTTCAACTTTTCCGAAAATTTTGTAAAAAAACTTACTCTCTATTCCAAAAATGTCAAAATGTAAAATGAAAATTTTGTGGATATTTTATTATTTATACGAAGGCAAAATAGTCAATTCATTCTTATTTTGGGGGTAAAGTTCTAACAATGAGGGTACAAAAGAAAATTTTCCAACAATATTCCCTCTTTTTAATTGAAGTGAATAAATTGATTTGGTTGCCATAGTAATTTTTTAGCTTCCCACGTATTCTCTTTACTATAGATAATTTTGTACAAAATATTGTGAACACTAAATCTAGGAATTTTTCTTAATTCAAAATTTGAACTGTAATTCACTATATTATAAATATTAATTATTTTTAACAAAATCAAATGATAAGCACATGATTTAATAGAAGATAAATATCAACAAATTTATTTAGTATAAGATCAATAATAATTTGACGAAGTTATAAATAAAATATTAATTAAAAGATTATAATTTTTGTAAAATTTTAATATTTTATTTTTTAAACTTTTTAATTTTTAAAACTTTTCTGCTTTTATTTTTGTTTCCATTTTTAAGTTAATTCACGTGTATCTTAAATTTTTTAAATATTTATTTGTAAGTATATTTAAAATATCGTAAAAGTATATTTTATAAAATCTAATTTTTAATAAAATTTAAATTAAATTTGAATTTTTAAATGTTAAAAATTTAAAAATTAATATATAATTCATGTCTTGTTAAAGAATTTAAATTTTTTTGAGAGAAGTATTAATATTATTCTAAAATGATTGAAAATCTTATTTAAAAATCCAAATGATACATATAAATTGACATAAAACAAGAGATTAAAAAAAATATCTGAGGATTAAAAAATTAAAATTTTATTTGTAGAGATTAAAAATACAATGTTAAATTTTATATAAGATACAAAATGTAGAAATTTTATCTGAAATATTTAACTTATGTAACACAATAATAAATAAAGGAATTGAATCTCTTAAAAAAATGGAAATAAAAAATGAAAAATAAAAAACAAAAAACAAAAACACAAAACAGAAGTGTTTCCTTCCTGGTTCTGTTTTGGTTTGTGCCAAACTCACCCAGTTACTGTGTGCGAGTCCCGCCGTTAACCTCTTTCTCTGTTCCTCTTTGAATACATTCACAACAATATTCTCAATTCTCTATATTTTCCCTTTCAAAATTCAAATCCCTAATTCACTTCAACCGATTCTTCTTCCATCCAAATGGAGGATTCCGAGGGAGTCCTCAGTTTCGATTTCGAGGGCGGCCTCGACGCTGCTCCTCCCTCCGCCGCCACCGTCTCCGTTCCCGCCCCATCTTCCGGACCCATCGTCCACCCCGATTCCTCCTTACCACCTTCTATTTCTTCCAATGGTGCTGCCGCCAATGCTCCCTCCGCTGCTGAACCCGTCTCCGGCAACATTCCTGGACGACGGAGCTTCCGGCAAACGGTTTGCCGCCACTGGCTTCGTAGTTTGTGTATGAAGGGAGAAGCGTGCGGGTTTTTGCATCAGTATGATAAGGCTCGTATGCCGGTTTGCCGGTTTTTTAGGTTGTATGGAGAGTGTCGTGAGCAGGATTGTGTTTATAAACACACCAATGAAGATATCAAGGAATGTAACATGTATGTATTTGTATATTCTATTGTATACATGTATGTATATATATGTGATTCCTTCGAATTTAGGGTGTGGATTATGTGAGGATTGAATATTGCTCTTTTTTGTGCTTAAATTGAGTGATTATGTGAGGAATGATGTGTTATTGAAGATTGTTTGTTTGTGTTGTTGCTTTTGATTGAGTTTTTTTCTTCTTCATTTTAACCCTCTAATTCCCAAGAGAATGGGCCCCTAGTAATCCAAAGTTATGATTTGGAGGTAGGTTAAGTATGACCATGAATTGTTCCAACCAGGATTTGAACTTGGATGTTCTCGAACGATTCGTTCTTAACTGAAGCACATTAAACACTTGAGCTCAATCACTTGGTTGGTTGCTTTTGATTTAGTTTAATTAGTGGATTAGTGATTGGTTGTTATGGTTACTGGTTATGTAATAAAGGATTTAGCGCTCTGAAGTTGTTTGGCTTATTAAAAACATTCTTCTTGTCTGTGTATATGGTTAGGCATAAATGCAATGATGTTTCAAACTTCTATAATGATTTTTTTTGTACAATTACATATTGCCAGTTATATACACTAGGGCTTTTTGATTAGATGAAAGGATGGTATTCAATTATGGATCAAATATTATTTTACTTTGTTTTTGAGTTGGATGAGTTGGTCCAGCTCCTTTTTTCTTCTTCCTGGTTATGGAATTGTTAAGTGAAGTTGCTGCTATGCAACTTATGTACCCAGAAAGGAAGGTTGGATTGGTGAAAGTTGGTGTTATAGAAGTAAAACGTATGATGGTGATTGAAAAATGATAGATGTATTAATTAATAACCTGAGACATATAGAGTCATATCTTTTTTAAAGCAGTTGGGTAAGTTATGGGGAAAACAGTCTGGTGGATAATCTCACTTGACATCATCCTCACACCCCAATCATAAATACATCAGTGACAAATTGGCAATTAAGCTATACTGCAATCTTGCTGGTAAATTGAGTCTTTATTTAATTTTAATTAGAGCTAAGTTGTTTTTCATGTCCATAATTCACAAGCCAAAAATTTGTTTTCACCTCCCCATGTTGATAAGATCACAACTGGAAATAGGTGGTCATCATGGTCTATGAAAAGGTGTTGATTTTTTCAACGCCTGATAAATTTATAAGTTTGGACTGATCAAGGGGGGGGTCTCAGAAAATAATGAATATGCGAAGAGATCAAATGTTCAGGTCTTCTATTCTTTTTCTTTATCAAACATTTATGCTGGTTTGAATTTCTAGTTTTCACTTTCATTATGCATTACATTCTAGCTACTGGATTGTTTGGAATGATCTCTGTGGCATATTTTCTGAGCAGTGGGTTAACCCGTAATAGTTGGTGGAGCTTCACAACTCATTTCTGTGGATGTGATAATTTGGACTTCAGTACATTTCACTGGAGGGAATGAGTTGCTGCAGAGAAGTTTCTGCCTTATTTGTTAATGGTATAGTATCACTTCCTGGCATCACAATGATGTTCTGTAATGAAGTTTTATATGGACCTTCCTTTTTTGTTGATATTCAAAGAGATTGGAAGGACGTATTGGTTGTTTTAATGTGCTTGGAATCTTGGATTATGTAATCTGTTCTCTTCTATGCTAGTCAGTGTTGTCTAAGAGGGTGTGCTATTCTACTGTAGTTTCATTTATTTAGTTTTCACTGCACTCTTCTATAAACAGTTTTCTTTTTTCTTTTTTATTAAAGACAAATGCTCTCGTAGTTTCATCCCATGTTTGATCAGTTATATTTGTCTATAGCTTCTTCACTATATAAAAAATGAAATTATCAAACTGTACGATTATGATTTTGATATTTGTGGTTCTGCAGGTACAAGTTAGGATTTTGTCCTAATGGACCAGATTGTCGATACAGGCATGCAAAATCTCCTGGACCTCCTCCTCCAATAGAAGAAGTCCTTCAAAAGATCCAACATTTATATTCATACAATTTTAATAATTCTCACAAATTTATCCAACAAAGGGGTTCTAGCTATACTCAACAAGTTGAAAAGTCTCAGTTTCCTCAAGGAATTAATTCTGCAAACCAAGGTGTGGCTGGAAAACCGTTAGCTGCCGAGTCAGGAAATGTCCAGCAGCAGCAACAAGTTCAACAGTCTCAGCAGCAAGTCAGCCAGATCCAAACACAAAATCTTGCTAATGGCCAGCCTAATCAAGCCAATCGAACTGCAACCCCTTTACCTCAAGGAATATCTAGGTGTGTTAGAGTCTTGTAGTTTTCAGTTGGCCTCAGTAAACTATGTTTTCAATATGCTTATAGTTACATAAATATTTAATACTACAAGTAGGATAAACATTTAAATATCTTCTGTTTGGGATATCATACCAATATTTTCTTTATGTAGTTAGATTCTCCTAAGAACGCTGCTGTCCGCTTGGCAGTCTACACATATATTTCATGTTGTATGACATTGGCTGTTAAATTACCAGTTCTAGTTGATTTCTTGCATAATTTGTGCCACCAATTTTGACTTTGAAATGTTTAGTCCGTGATTGAAATCAAGGTCGAAACACATCCATCGTGTGGCCAAGTTGAAGCTCCACGCCCTAGCTTATTACGGTGAAGTCCTAGGGACGCGGTTTTTCTATGCAAACTATGACACGCTTAAACGACATTTTAAGCTTAATTAGATGAACTATACAAAGTTCTCAGTCTGGTTTCTAATTCATTGTAGAAATATGATACCTGGATAAGCCAAGCTTCAAGTTCTTCACTACCACTTATTATTATTAAAAATTGTCAGGCTGCAATTGCAGTTCGTAACGTACAAAATGAAGATTAAAGTTTCACTTGAAGCAATTGAGAAGCTTTTTCTATTAAATAGAAACGTTTTGACATTGAAAGAAGAAAATGAAAGATTATCTTGTTAACTTTGATATTATTATTATAATTTTTCTGTTTTCCTGTTTGTTATCAAGTTGTTGTCTATTACTCTCACAAATAAAGTTTTGGTGTTGATCTTATGCTAGACTGTGCATTATTATTACCTGGTGCATGATTCTAATCAGGTGACCATTACTAAATAAGATTAGTGCATGGTGATGAGGTCCAGAATTTTAAAGATGGATAAGTTGTCACGAGTGGTTTGTGTTCAAATTTTATTAAATATCCTGTGTATTGCTTCAGTTGAATCAGAATTTTCTTACCTATATGAATTACACTAATATACCTTTCTAAAACCTTAGGTATTTTATTGTTAAGAGTTGCAATCGTGAAAATTTGGAGTTATCTGTACAACAAGGAGTATGGGCAACTCAAAGGAGCAATGAATCAAAACTAAATGAAGCATTTGACTCGGTGGAAAATGTGATATTGATTTTCTCAGTCAACCGTACTCGACATTTCCAGGTATGTTTGGAATTCTGCCTCCTACTTGGCCACGTTTGTTAATTTTATGGATTTAAGCCCATCTCTTTGCAATCCAATGGACTATGGAAATGAAAATATTAAGCACCTCAATATTTTATTTGATTTGATTATTAAGGTGAGAAATTAATGGATACGCACGAGTCTTGGGGCTTACTATTATAGCTTAATTTCTGGAACTCATATATTAGATCTCTGCACAGCCTATTAGTGTAACGTACACCCACGCAAGCTAGTTGGTATTTCTTATTGTTGATGATCAAACACCTAAAAAATCTGATGTTTGTCATGGGTTCTTTGGTATTCCTTTTCAAGAATTGTTATTGTCCTTTTTATCTTTCTCTATCTCAAAGTTGCAGTGGCATATCAAGGTCTGTCTGCTGATAGAACATGTAATAAATCTCAAAAGTTGCTTCTGTTCTGATTTGGAGGCTTTTAGAAATAAATCAACGATTTATTTTTAGTATCTGCTAACACCAGTAGTATTTTCTATATAAATCCTGAGTATTTTAATTTTTTTATGTTAGGTACCAGAATTAGAGTTGAAGAATTAAAATGATATATATATATATATATAATAAGAAAGTAATTGATTTCACTTCCTTCATTTTGTTGTGATATTTAAACCTGGTGTTTTATTATGCATGAGAAGAAATGCATCGACCCAATTATGTATTGTTGCTTGCTTGTTGAATGGTCCTTTGCTGATAGTTTAACATGGCAAGAGGGATGCCATAGTATTTTCAAATATGCATTATATGTACTAAATAGGCTAGTGGTATAATTTACAAAGACCTTATGTAAGTTATGTTTCATTAAGATGCCGCCCCACTGGTATCTAACACTTTTAACTGTGAGTTGAGGACTTTATATTTTTCCAGTGAAAAAAGAACCATCGGATGACTTTACTTTGGCTATGGCAAAGCCACTGGACCTAAACCTTTCTATATTTTGGCAGGGATGTGCAAAGATGACATCAAGAATTGGTGGTTCTGTTGCTGGGGGGAACTGGAAATATGCTCATGGAACGGCACATTACGGGCGGAATTTCTCTGTTAAATGGTTGAAGGTACAACAACCCATCCATCAACTTCCCTAGTTCCTTTATCTGAGGGATAGCAATAGTGTTAATCCCTAAGTTGAAGCCAAACATACCGGAATTATACTCAATAATATTGCAGCATAAGGAAAATTAAACTTATAAATTGCTAGGCTACAGAAACTTTTAAATTAATTACTTTTTTCATTTTGGTCGCAATATAATATTTGGAGAGGTACCTTTGTCTTTTTATGGTGAGTAGTTCCCTGTATGATTTGGATTGTGGAGAGACTCTTGATGACTTTTCTTGAATATTTGTGGTGCAAGCATTAATAGTTGTGTAGTAGTGTATGTCGTTTTTGTTGCACATGAATTCAAGAACTTCAAACAAAATTCTATAGCTTTATGCTTTTTATAATCAAAATTATCATTTTGTTACCATGAATATACAGTTCTCTCACACTTAATATACCTGAGAGTTGTGCTGACATACTCACTGACAATGCTATAGAATTTTAGTCTCCTTAATATTTCCAATATATATGAGACATGAAAATTGCTCAAAGGTGAAAGGAGAAACCTAATGTTCAAGAACCAAATATGTGTGGTAGAATCTAATATGGTCCATTTATTTTCGTTATTCAATTTTCCATATTATGAAACTGGTAATATTTTTTTTAAGTGACGTGTGTTTCACTGGAATTGAAAAATGAAATATGCTATGTATAAGTTTCACTCAACATTTTACAAAGATAAAAAATGTGCTCTGCTCATTTGCTTGCTTGATTAAATAAGGTTCAGCTTTTCTCTCAAAAAAAGAGAAATTTTGAGAGATTCATTTTTTTATTTTTTCTTATTGCAAATGGATTTTTTCTTCTTTCTAATAGCTCAGAATCAAAACAGCTGTCTAAGCAATAGCATATTTTTTAAATTGTATAATAAAGGTGGCTTTGTTAATGTTTTTTTGTCCATAGTGTTGGTAACTGGTAGAAATTTCCCCATGAACCAGTATTGGAAACTGCATAATGATATATGCGGATTTGTTTTGTATATTAAAATAATCTGTCTAATTACATTTCTTATGTGCAGTTATGTGAACTGTCATTTGTTTTGTATATTAAAATAATCTGTCTAATTACATTTCTTATGTGCAGTTATGTGAACTGTCATTCCACAAAACTCGACATTTGAGAAATCCATACAATGAGAACTTACCAGTGAAGGTATTATTTTTTCCATCTCTATGATCCAATTTGAAGCCTTAATTAGAGCTGTTTTCTTGCATTTGTGCTTTACTCTCGCTGCACCATTTTTTTCTTTCTTAGTGGTTCTTGTACAGGAAATTATGTTTTGATGTCCCTTCCATGTTGAATACAGCAAGGATTGATCCATCTGGGTGTTGATGTGATCCTTCTAAAATTTTTGTTGAATCCATCTTTCTCCATAGCTATACTTTTAATTTTATCTTATTTTCTTGGTAATGTTCTATCTCTTGCTGCTTGGTTCTTTGGGTAGCTTTTCTGCATCACTACTAAGTAAGAAATCCTACTTCTAGCAAAATATATTACATAAACAGTGTCGCTTTTTGACACTTCTGACCATTGGTTGTGTTCAATATTAACTGATTGGCATTTAACAAATGAGAGTTGATATAGATCTTGTCACAGCTGTCAGTTAGTGAAATCAATCAGCTCCCAAATGATGGGACTTGTTGATTTCTAGCTTAACAAAGGATGCATGCCGAGTGTGGAAACTATATTTCGGTATTAATCTTCAGAATAGATATTTATGGTGCCATATTGCAGGAAGTGGTATTGATATGTAGATGATAAGACCAGTAATTAGCCATTTTGGATGTTCATCACGCCCCTTTATGTTTATCAGCCCAATTGTACATCCAATTTGTTTTCTAACTTGTATGAAACTACTGTTCATCATATTGGAGTATGATTACAGTTAGTTATGAAATCATTTGTCTTTACCTAACAACTTTAGGATTTGCTTGGTTTGATAAAACATTTTTGTTTCATTTACAATGTTAAAACTGTTCACTATTTTTACTGTTTCCTGCATTCAAAGATTTGTCAGGAAACAATGAGCACTTTATTTTCACTGTTTCTTGTACAAATCTTTGAAAACATGAAACAATTATTAGTGAAAAGAGAAAACGATAGCAGTAAAAGTTTGTTCAAACCAAACGACAAACTTCAGCTACCTAGTTGGTGGGTTCACGACATGATATCAGATTCTATTATTCGGAAAGTAGGTCCATAACAATTAGGAACTTCTTAATATTCTGTTGGTGTATGTAATTGCAGATAAGTAGAGATTGTCAGGAGCTGGAACCCTCTATCGGAGAGCAGTTGGCATCCTTGCTTTATCTTGAGCCGGATAGCGAACTTATGGTATGTTCTCTCCTTAGTCGCCATCATTACTTTTTGGGTGAATAGAAACTATTATAGATTTGCGATGTACAACTACAAATGGAGAAAAGCAAAATGATTTAAGAAATTAATTTACTTTTGATTTGTATATTTTGTTTTCCCTGAATGGAACTTTCTTGCTAAGAAACTTTTAAAACATGATTATTTATGAGGTTGGTATCATTTGTTTTTATCTTGTTAAAAGTCCTTGTAATAAATTTACATGATCCCGTTATCATTTCTTTCTTTCTTGTAGACTTATTAAAGAGTTGCCTATTTTAATGAATAGTTTTGGGACATATAAAACTATGCATTGCTATGTTATAAGAACTAGATTAATCTCGGTTTCCTTGCTCATGTTTACAGGCTATCTCAATTGCAGCGGAGTCTAAACGAGAAGAAGAGAAAGCAAAGGGAGTAAACCCAGATAATGCAGGAGAAAATCCAGATATTGTCCCATTTGAAGACAATGAAGAGGAGGAAGAGGAAGAAAGTGATGAAGAGGAGGAAAGCTTTGTTCAAGCTGTTGTGCCAGTGGGTCAAGGCAGAGGCAGGGGCAGAGGTATGATGTGGCCTCCTCACATGCCTCTTGGGCGTGGAGCCAGACCCATGCCTGGAATGCAAGGTTTTAACCCTGTAATGATGGGTGATGGATTATCCTATGGGCCTGGTGCCCCCGATGGTTTTGGTATGCCAGATCTTTTTGGCATGGGCCCTCGAGGTTTTGGTCCATATGGTCCTAGGTTCTCTGGTGATTTTGCAGGCCCTCCTGCTGCCATGATGTTCCGAGGACGACCCTCACAACCTGGAATGTTTCCTGGTGGTGGATTTGGGATGATGATGAATCCTGGACGTGGTCCCTTTATGGGGGGAATGGGAGTTCCAGGTCCGAACCCACCAAGAGGTGGTAGGCCACTCAATATGCCTCCAATGTTTCCACCACCTCCGCCCCCACCTCAGAATGTGAACCGCATTGCAAAGAGAGATCAAAGAACAAATGATCGGAATGATAGGTACAGTTCAGGACAAGAGCAGGGTAAGAGTCAAGACATGCTCAGTCAAAGTGGGGGTCCTGACGATGAAATGCAGTATCAGCAAAGTGGGGCTCCTGCAAACAACTTCAGGAATGAAGATAGTGAAAGCGAAGACGAGGCACCAAGGCGGTCAAGACATGGAGAGGGGAAAAAAAGAAAAGGCGAAGCTTAGAAGATGTTAACACAAACTCTAATCACTAGCATGTGTGCTTTCACCAAGCACTACATATTGATGATCCACTAACCAACATGGCTCGTTTTGAATGATTTCATATTTTCCTTATGAAAATGATTATAAGATGATTAGATTGCTTTGTATGAGTTCTTTTTTTTTCTTCTTTTTTAATAGACCTGGAGATTGGGTGCTCCATGAAAGGAAATTGAGATTATGTTCATCGGTCTTGTAGTTTACCATATGGTTCATTACACATTTAATACTATGTATTGGGATCAAAATGATAATTTGTAGGCTCGACAAGTGTACACCAATGTATTTGTAAAGGGATTGTAACATTAGAGTCCTAAATGGAAAAGGTGAGATAATTTTTACTTTACAATTCATTTTGTTTATGGCATGAGTTAAAATAATAATTTACTCTTAAGAATAAAATGAATGATTCATGTCAACTATTGCAGAGCGTGTTTAGTAGAACCATAATGCATAGACAATCTCTGCATATCTCTATATTATCAATATTGGGTTTCGTTTTATCTCTATTGTCAAGGCTGTGTTTTCTTCTTGTGCTATTAATTCATGTTTTTTGAGCCAATTTGAGCACAGAAAAATTATAATAACTGTCTTACCCCATTTTTTTTTAAAAAAAAGCTTAAGCTTAGCAATATTTTAACATGGCTTTAAAATTATTATTATTATTACAGAGATATTCCTCTTTATTATGACAACATAAAAAATGTCTTTTTTAGGTCAAATCATAACAATATTAACAAATGTCTTAAACATGACTTTCAATGAGATATCTATTGAAGCAACACGTTAGTTACTAAATGAAGTTTCAAACATGACTTTTTCAACTGTTTATATTGGTTTGGTAATGAAGTTTAAAAATTCATGGATTGGGTATACAACTAGTGGATGTTTTTATTTATTTATTTAATCACTTATAATCCAAGTAAACAAATTGTATAATCATATTGATATTATTTTTTACAAATTGCATGGTTATAATATTTCATGCATTTTTTTATATGCATAATATTTCATTCATTGATCTAATATGAATTGACTGCATTTATATAAGCTACATTTGTCATAGACTAGATAGTGTCAGTTATGTAAAGAAAAAAAAATACTGATAAACTTATTTCTTATTATCTTTTTAAATATTTTTTATAAATATACTCCTTATAAAAAGTGCAAGATATTAAATACAACAACTAATATTTAAAAGGCAAATATCAAACGAGAATAGTAAGTGTTTAAATTTTAAAAGTCACAATTTTTCTTAAAAACAAAAATCTTTAAACTTTTTCTTATAATTTAGACCAGAGGAAAAATTGATATATTATGTCAAAATCACTATTTTTGATGAATTGAATACCATAACAATTTTTAACTATGCAACATCTATATCATTGCCTTGAAAGAAATTTTAATAGAAATTTGTCAGCGCCAATCCAACACATATGGAGGCATAAAATGAATTTTAATGAAGCATAAAGGAATTTTTTTAAATTTTAATTTAACACCACTAAATTAATATAATTGATATTATATAATAATTTTTTTTCAATTGAGACAATATTAAATTTATAAAAGATTTATAAATTTTAATTTTAAAAATATTAAAATTTAATGCATTTTTATTAAGTAAATTATTTTTAGACCTTTTAATTAAATAAATTTTTTATTTTTCATAGAAACATAAAACTATTGATTTAGTGATCTTAACTTCGAGTCGACCCTCAAACTTGCAACTTTCAAATGTTTGAAAACTGCTTTCATAAATTGTGCAAGTAATTATATACAAGTACCGTTAAATCTTTATATTACTACTTTTTATTTTTGGCAAAAGAGCTCACGAAATGTTGAATTATATGTTGCATTATCTTATTTTATTCATTTAACTTTGAATTTAAGTTTCTAATTGATAAATTATATGTAAAGTTCATACATTGTATATAGGGATGTGCCGCTCTCCTAAACGATACCATTTTAAATTTAGAGAGAAAAAAGAAAATGAAATCTATCTATTTTCCTATTTTAAATTTCTATCGGTAGTTTAAATTTTTCTAAACAATATTATTTAATACCTTTATTCATCGAAAATTTGTTAAATACTCATAATACCCCGTCAAATCTGGAAAATCAATATTTTGCAACTCATTCAATGAAACTTCAAAGTGATTATTTCTGCAAAATGAGCGTCTGTAAAATTTAAATCAAACCAATTTTTTTTTTTTGAATAAAAATTAAGCCCAGTTATTTTAAAATTGTATTGTACTATGTGACTTGATATAACAAGAAAAGAGCTTGTCTGATAAGATCCTGATCTAAAAATAGATCTCGTATTTTTCAAAAAATATTATATTTATCACCTACAAGAACATATTTTAGTTATGACTTTTGAGAAATGTTTCTTGTACACAAAATTTGATACAAACACTCAATGAATACACGATTTTCTACTTTCATATTTTTTTTTTCTTTTTTAAGTACTTATTTTCTCTTACAACATTTTCTTAATTGTTGGAATGATGAGTCATATAGGAATAAAGATTTAATTAAATGAACAATTCATTTTAAAGAGTATAAATAATTCTTAAATAATAACTAAAAATAAATATTATAAATATATTATAATTAATCATAAGTTGGTTAAAATAACAATCCTTAATTTTTTCACTTATAAAAATTTAGAACATGTACTATACGTACTACTTTGGTCCCACAATAATTGTTTTATTTATAAAAATATTTATCTCAAAATATATTGACCAATTTCAATTTTTAACTTAACATTATCTACTTTTTTCATATGGTATTCTTTATATTAATAGTAGTAAACAGATAAATGTTTAATAAAAGTATTTTAGTAAAAATATTATTATTTTTTTAGTTTATTTTTTATTAATTTATGTAAAATAATCAAATGAATAATGAGTTAAGTATTTATTTAACCCGTCAAATTATTCAGCGATATTTTAATCACGGTTGGTCAAGCAAGCAAATCACTATAGAGGACGTGCACATTGTTATCCAAAATCTTGATAATAATAAATATATGATCTTATTCTGTTAGATCCCGTTAATACATTAATCAATTTGAAAGTTTTTTAACTTAGATCTTCCAAAACTTGGTACACATATGAACATATGTCTGGTAAGTCTTCAATTTTCATCATAATAATATTTTGTTTTTGTGTGAAGAACTCTAACACGCTTAAATTTGTTGAATTACACGCTCTAAGTCTCCAACCACACGCCAAAGTATATTTTAGATATGAGTATATTAGAACAATTCAACATAATTAATCGAGCCTACTTGATTTTGAAAAAACATAATTTTTAATAAACTAAAAAAACAAATGATATGATAAATAGTAATAACATATTTTTGAATGTGTGAAAGAGTGTGTAGAAGCAACGATCACACACAATCTCAAATGTTAAGAGGTATTAATTTTTTTTAATATATATTATATATTAAAATAAAACAAACTATATACTTAACATATTTTTTTTAGACTCATATAATATTATTTCCTGTTTCAACTTAAATTAAGATTTTAACTTTTTGTGTTCACTATAAAGTTCAACTGAAATTTAAGATGTTTTAAAGAAAAACAAAAACATCAACTCACAATCACTTAGAAATTAATATGTGATGAATATCTTTGTTAGTGTCGGATATTATTAAATCTCCAACCACACACTAGTGTTGTTGTGTGAAATGGTGTCATATTAGTTTTTAAATATATTAAATTACAAAAGTAAATTAAAATGTGTTTTATATATATAAGTTAATTTTGTTTTTAAACGTATTTTGTTAGTCAATTTAATTTATAAAATTATTAATATAATATATTTTTAGATATATAATTTTAATAGTTTCCATGACTACCATAATTTTTTTTAAAAAAAGTGGATGGCCTTACAGAAACCTAGGAGATCTCGTCCTCTATTTAATTATTATTATTTTATTTGTGAAAAATGATTTATGATCAATTTTTAATCTAAATTCCTCTCAATTATTTTTTTTCATCATCTCTTATTCGAATAAATTATTTCATCACATGTTTAGTTTTCTTTTATATTTTTTTCATGATTTGTTAACTTACTACAACGTTATTTTGATTATTCATTTTATTAGAGTGATGTCAACTTCATTCTAATACAACTTCTAAATATCTTATTTTATTATATTTATAAACATTATGTCGTTTAGGTTATTATTAGATTGTTTGTATATTTATATAGTCTGATATTAACAACTTTAAATTATATTATTTTTAATCGATATAATTTCTACTAATTTAAATAAATAAAATATCCACACTTTTATATAAAAAAAAAACTATAATAACATTACGTCACACTAAAAAAAATTAAGTATTTTTTTAGTATTATCGTATAATAATAATAATTATTATTATAATTAAAAGAGATATATAATATCCACGTCACAATTTCTAGTGATCCATATTTGGTCTTGCTAATACGAGGGATGGCCCAACGTTGCTACTTGTGTAGCAACTGCCCCACTATGGTTTTGGAATAATACTTGTTTTAACACTTACTCATATATATATATAAATAAAACGCCACACATATATAGGTCATAGACAGCGAAGAATTACACAAACCAAACTCTCGCCCAATCCAACCAACACCAAAAGTTTTCACCCTCTCAAAATCGAATACGAAATCGCATAAAAAATAAATAATTAAATGATCGTTTAATTAATCATATAGAAAGTGATATTATTATTGACATTAAAAAAAACATTATAATATTTTCAAATTATTAAAAAAAATCGAAAGGAACAATTTTGACATAAACTTATATTTAAAAAAATGAAATGATATATATATATATATATATCGACAATTTTTATGTGCAGAATTTAATGGTCCAGTGCAAACCAAATTTGCTATCGCTATGACATTATAGGCTATATGGTCGAGCGACATTGTTGTTAGTTGCTCTCTAAGTATTTAATCATATTCTACACTGTATTTTAGATTTAGTTATGAATGAAATGAGATGAATTTCAATGATAAAAAAAAAAAACAAGAAAGGTTTACGCCCGTGTATAATTTTTTTTAACATTTTTCATACAGGCTTTTATCTTAAATTTATAATTTTTTGAAACATAAGTTAAAAAAACTTAAAATAAGATATTATGTCAGTTTGTTTTAGATTTAAAAAAATTATTTTAATTTTATATTTATAAAATGATTTTTGTAAAAATTTATTTAAAAATAGTTTAAATTATTTTGGACTCATTTGTTATTGATTAAAAAAAGTAATTTTGACATTTAGTAATTTAGAATCGTATTATTAAAGATTTTAACATCATAAAAATTAATTTTTATGAATAATTTTTTAAAATAATATTTTATTTTAATCATTTTTTAAAATTGTATTTTTCAAAATAAAAAAAAAACTTTTAAGCATTTCATCTTTTTAAAATTACATATTTTGT
>JBBPBS010001075.1:8048471-8074623 GCA_037974835.1 Cicer judaicum | reverse complement strand
TAGATTTTTTTTAATTTAAAAAAAATATAAATTTAACATATTTTAAATCATGTCATATAATCTGATGATGTAAAATCATATGAATATAAATGTATTAATTATTTATATATTATTAATTAAATTATAAAAAAAATAATTTCAAAAATTAAACTAAAATTTAAAAAAATTTTATTGCAAATTTGTATATATTAATCATCAAACACAATCTATGATATATCATATCGATTAAAATATATTATATTTTTTATTTTTTAGTTAAAAATTTGAATAAAAATTAAAATTATTAAATTTTAAGATTGAAGAAATAATTTTATGAAATAGTAAAAATTAAAGTAAAAATAAAAAATCAAAAACAACAATTAAACTATTCAATTTTTTGAAAATAAAAAATGATAGTCTTTTTTAACAAATTTATTCTCTTACAAACATTCAAACTCAAAATAGATTATTTTTCATATTGTGTGTGTGAAGTTCATACTCTTCTAATAAAAAAATACGTGAGACCAACACAAGTTGCGAAATTGATGTCCGAGCTTTGTTAAGCACGCCATATTTTAATGCAACACTTACGCATTTTTGAATAAATATACTCCTACCACATTACCAACCCATTAAAGTCAAGATTTAACTATTACTAAAAAAAGGGTCAAGAGTTTTACGAACAACATCCTACTCGTGCCGCCCACGTGTGATTCGACATGATCCATTCTTTTTGGTTATGATACAAATACAATGGATTGCATCGACACTACCCGAATAAAAGTGGATTTTATCGGATAATGACAAACAGCTATGTCAATCGTGGTTGGCTAAGGCTTTTATGGGGTTTTGATAAAAGATAAAACACGAAGTTTTTATGGGGTCCACATATGAGACCAGCACTACCACTTGGAACTTAATTGTTGGATGATAACTTTTGGTATTGGTAGGTAGAGTAAATTCAGAAAATCAAATGTAAAATATTAATTCTGACTTATTCTAAATATTTTATTTGATTGATGTATAATTTTTAAAGAAATAATTAGTTACAGTGATTTTAATCATAAAATAAATTTATTTACTTAAATATTTCTATTTAATTGAAAAATTTGACTAATTATAATATAATAAATAAAATTGATAATTTTTCTAATTATTGTGAATTGATCAAAATAATTTATATATAAAATAGTTTTACACGTAGAGAGATCTATCATAAATTTTTTATAAATATATTATAATTTATAAATTATTTTTATAACTTCTCTAAAATAATCTAAAAAATATTTATTGAGTATATAAATTTAAATAAGACATTCAAATATACTAAATTTAATCTAAATTTTTTAAAAGTTAAACGTATTATGAGATTCATATTCTAAGTTAAAACTACTACATTATTAAATTAATCATAAGATAGTATTTGTATTGTCTTATACAAATATCTCTTACATCGAGTAATAATGTTTCTTACCATTCAAACAGTGTTCATTAAAATTTACTGTTCTTTTACTTAAAAACAAAATTAAGAAAAAAAAAAAAGTAAAATTTCTCTCTTATTCTTTCCTCATTAAATGTAATGATGGATTTAAAGACAAGTTTCACATTTTGTTCTCTAAAAGTTTTCCTTATAAAGTTTGATTTTTCTTTAATTGTTTTTAATTTGCAAATTGCAACCTCAAAGCTTCACTAGTCATGGCCATTAAAATATTTGTTTTTGAATCTATAAATAATGGATTTTGATAATGCCTAATCTCACTCACAACAACAAAATGAAGTCTTTTGATCTCACATTGACAGTTTTGTGGTGTGTTGTGGTTGTACTAGGAGGGTTACCCTTCTCCTCGGATGCACAACTTGATCCATCCTTTTATAGAAATACTTGTCCAAATGTCCATTCCATTGTTCGTGAAGTCATAAGGAACGTTTCTAAGACAGATCCTCGTATGCTTGCTAGTCTCATTAGAGTTCACTTTCATGATTGTTTTGTTCAAGTAAGTTATATGTATTATTATATACTTAAATATTTATTTTTTATTTACAGATAAAAATACGTGGTTAATAATTATATGAAATTTGTAAATGAATTAATAAAAAAAAAAACTTACATACAATTATTAAATTTTAGATTCGAAATATAATATTCAGTTTAAAAATATTAATATTTGTCCATTAAATTATATTTTATAGATACACGAAATCATCAAAGGTCTACTTGAAATTGATTTAATCAAAACGGATTGATTTTATTTTTCAATATTATTATGAATTCAAAACAATGAAAATTTATTTATTTATTTTCAATATATTTTGAATTTAACATTTTTTTTATGTTATATTTATAATTGTAACAGGGTTGTGATGCGTCAGTTTTGCTAAATAATAGTGGTACCATCGTGAGCGAACAACAAGCTTTTCCAAATAACAATTCCTTAAGAGGTTTGGATGTTGTGAATCAAATTAAGACAGCGGTAGAAAATGTTTGTCCTAATACAGTTTCTTGTGCTGATATTTTGGCCCTTGCTGCACAAATATCATCTATCTTGGTATATGATCATTTCTATAATATTATTGCATTTAATTAACATATATATACATGATTAATTAAGGATGTATAATAATAGTAGTATGCATTAATTATAGGCTGATGGTCCTAATTGGAAAGTTCCATTAGGAAGACGGGATGGTTTCACAGCCAACCAATCACTAGCAAATATAAATCTTCCAGCTCCTTTCAACTCTTTGGATGAACTTAAAGCTGCTTTTGCTGCTCAAGGCCTCAACACTACTGATCTAGTTGCTTTATCAGGTAGGCAATCTTTTTAACTATTTAATTTCAGTGTATTTCACCATTTCACACCTAATAATAAAAATATAAAAAAAAGGATATTTTTATTAAATTAATTTTGTCAACTATTAATGGATTTGCTATTAGTATAAATATAAAGTAGAAGATATATATATATATCACAATATAATATTATAGTTAGATTTATATTTATGTGTTTTAACTTCAGGTGCTCATACATTTGGAAAATCTCGTTGTTCTGGATTTGTTGATCGGTTGTACAATTTTAGCAATACTGGAAACCCTGATCCAACTCTTAACACTACTTATTTACAAGAATTACGTAAACAATGTCCCAAAAATGGACCAGGGACTAACCTCGTCAATTTTGATCCAACAACTCCTGATACATTCGACAAAAATTACTACTCCAATCTACGAGTTAAAAAGGGTTTAATTCAAAGTGATCAAGAACTTTTCTCAACATCCGGCGCAGATACCATTAGTATTGTCAACAAGTTTAGTGCCGATAAAGATGCTTTCTTTGAAAGCTTTAAAGCCGCAATGATTAAAATGAGTAGTATTGGTGTGATAACAGGGAACAAGGGAGAAATTAGAAAACATTGTAATTTTGTTAACAAAAAATCTGTAGAACAAGACATAGTCAGTGTGGTTTCCACATATTCATCAGAGGAGGGTATGGTTAGCTCAATATAAATGCATTAGGGTCACTACTCTTGAAATGTAGTGATTGGAGACCCTAATAAAGAACTTATAACTAGGCACACATTCATGGTATGTGTCAGATAGTTATTGGTATAAGTGTTTGTGGGTGAAAATTTTCTTGTATTTGAAATCTTTCTTTGAGTTGTGTTCAGAATTAATTTTCTCTTTCTTGTTTTGTATTTGCGTTGGCATAAACTTATAAACTTATGAGTCACATAAGCAATTATTTATTTATGCGGAAAAAAAAAATAAACAATTGATCGAGTGCGCTTAATTATATCATGTAGATTTTCTACAATTTGAAAAACTTGGTATAAAATTTAAGAACAAATTTAGGTCATTTTTAATCAGTGGCCGACATTAATTTTTTTATCAAATTCATAGCTTTACCAACAAAATTAGTTATTATTTCCTTCTTCAGGCCCTATCATGCATGTATTATTTTTAACTCTTTTGAGAAAAACATAGTTAATTATATTTTGTTTCTTTTAAAATATCAAAATTTCATGATAAAAATATAAAGAAAAAAATATATGTTTTTTAAATATAATAAATAAATATTTAATAAAATTTATACATTTTATTATACCACGTTACTATATCGACTCCACTTTAATGATATAATATGAGAAAATAAATACTCCACTTTAATGATATAATATGAGAAAATAAATAATTTATTTTATTAGAAGTTAATATAAAATTATTTTTGGAGAGTACTATTAATTTAAACTAATAAAGATAATGATTATTTTTAGTAGCTTTAAAGGTAGCAATTATCATTGTACCACCACATATTGCAAAAACAGTTGAACTAATAATGACAAGATAAGACCTCATGGAAGAATCAAAATGAAGGTGTCGGAAAATGAAAAAGAAAGCTCAATACTAGCCTATACTCTATAACATATTATTAGAGCAGTTTTAAATATTTTAGGTAGGTTCTTAGTAAAAAAATATAATTTTAATAATTAATAAAAGAATAAAATAAGTTTTAATTATTATAAAATAAATTTTGAATTTAACTTTTATAAAAAGATTTTTAACTTTTTAATTCATAAATTTTTTAATTCCTATTTTGAATTTTTTTATTAAACATTGGTACTTTAATTTTTTTTAAAATTTGTATAAAAACAAAAAATATTAAATGTCAATAAATTTAACAAAAATTAATTTAAAATGTTTAATTTTATAAAAATAAAAAATATGTAATAAAAAATTACTCTCATTTTATTATGTTATAAAACATTTGAAGTTCTTTGATTGATGAAACTCTCTGCAATCAATCACCGACCCTACATACCACCACACATCAGATCCTGGAAAGCAGTCCTAGTTTTAATGCATCGCTTCTAACCCAACCTCTCTGTACCGGAATGGTTAAATGAATGTCATTTTATTAAAATATCTTCATTAGTATAATAGAGCAGTTATTAATGGCGCATGAATTTAGTACAAACTATAAAAAATGACATGAAAATTCAGATATTTTTGTACAAATTCTTTAAGTGACAATTAGCAACAATGGTATATTTCCAATTCAGTAGTCCCTCAGTTATAAAATATAATAAAAAATAATTAAATTTATTCTATTTAGTTTAATTTTGGATTAAATATACTAATTTTATAAATTAATTTTTATTTATATTTAATATTAGAATAATTTTTTTTTTATAAATCACATATTTATTTTTCATTTTTCATCCGATCGCAAAATTGATTTTTATTATAAAACCTTTCAATTTTGGTCATTATTTTCTTTTAATTTTTTATTAAAAAATTACAATTCACATATTTTAAATATGATGATATATTATTAATAAAAAAAAAAGACAAAAGTTGAGTTTTAGCTTAGTAGTCATGTGGAAGTAGAGATATCATATGATGGGGTCTGTGAGTATATACATGATTTGTTAGGATTCTACTATATTTTATAAAAGATAGATATATCTCTTCTATTATATCTAAAAGTGTGTTTTTTTTATGTAGGAGTTAGAATACACTTTATACTCTTTTTACATATTTTTTTACTATAAAATAAATATCATATAATTTTTGTTATGTTTTAAATGATTATATATCATCAAACTATAAGTCAGCACATCACCTAAATTTAAAGAAAAAAAATTTAATTATATTTTTTTAAAATAAAACCAATTATGTGAATAAATCAAAATTTAAATATCAAAGGTGGAATTAATTTTGTTTTTCCTCTAAAAAAAGAGTGCAATTATTTCTTTGTATAGATGTCAATATTTGCAGTTGCAGTTTAATAACTGGGTAATGTTGTGACCATTTATTACAACGACAAACCTTTAATAGTGATGGCCATTGGTACATCTATAAATAAATGGTTAATATTTCATAACTCTCACAACAACCATGAATTATCTTCGTTTCAGAGCAACAACTCTATGTTGTGTAGTGGTTGTGTTTGGAATGTTACCATTCTCATTAGATGCACAACTAGATCCATCCTTTTACAGCAAAACATGTCCAAATGTTAGTTCTATTGTTCGTGAAGTCGTAAGGAATGTTTCTAAGACGGATCCTCGTATGCTTGGTAGTCTCGTCAGGCTCTACTTTCATGACTGTTTTGTTCAAGTATGTATATTTTTTAAACTAAAATTTAAATTGAGTTTTTCAAATGGTTTGTATTTAATCAAAATTTATTAATTACTTAAGTTGATTCCCTTAATATATGTGAACTAGTCTATTAAAGTAGTATATAGTACACTAGTTCATGTATTATGACAATTTTGTAATTTTTATAATAGAGAAGATAAGCAGAAAATCTTTTCTACTTTTTTTTTATAATAAAAAGTATATACCACCTTATTTAATCGTTCAAAACCCCGTTTTCTAATGTTCTTTCTATTTCTTTTACTTGTTTTTTTTAAAAAAAAAATATTTAGTGGGAAATTTACACATTATAAAAATTTCGCCAAATTATTACAAATTGAGTTATGCAAGAGATGATATACACTGCTATTTTCACTTTTATATTTTTCTTTATTTAAAAGATATATATTATACAAAATCAAAAAGATTTTTTCAAATAAGAAAATTATAGAAAAATGCATCCCAACCGACAATGGAAGTGGAAGGTTTTGTAAGAGAAGAGAAAGGATGACTTTTTTATTTTATTTTTTTATTTTTATAATTTTGAAAGCTATAAGATGTTTCTAAAAAAAGTAAGTGTAATTAATAGGTAATACCATCATTTTATTATATTATTCTTTTAATTTTTTAAATATTTCAAATATAGACCAAAATATGTATTTAGTCTTAAAAAATCCTCCCCTCCAAGTTTTAAAACTCAACTCCCAAGTATATCCTAAATACAAGCATCTTTGTTAAACAAAAATTAATAGAATAATCTAAGTATAATATATGTGATAACTTTTAAATTCTAAACTCAATAGTTGATTTAAAATGACGGTTGACGACCTTTGAATACTATTTGAGTGGTTCAGATTAGACACTAATTTTTTAATATGTGATGAATGTTTTGAACAGGGCTGTGATGCATCAGTTTTGTTGAACAATAGTGCTACTATTGTGAGTGAACAACAAGCTTTCCCAAATAACAACTCCTTAAGAGGTTTAGATGTTGTGAATCAAATTAAGACATCTGTGGAAAGTGTTTGTCCTAACACAGTTTCTTGTGCTGATATTCTTGCCCTTGCTGCTCAAGTATCTTCTACCCTGGTATATATGCTCTGTATCCTATTCAACTATCTATAGAGTTACTAATTGAAAACTACCTCAAACTTTAATCAATCAATAATGATTGCCGATACTTTTTAAAAATATAATATATCCTTCTCTTGATTTTTCCAGTTGAAAGAATAATTTAATAAATGTTAATTTCATAAAAATAAAAAGAAAGAAAAAAATAATATATCTTTTGAATCTCAATTCGTCAAATTAGCACTAATATTCATATTACTACGAAGAGAATTGTTAATTTATATTTTCAAAAAATATTATTGATTGTTGATAGAATTTTAAATAATTTTTAAATATTACTCTACTACGGATACCATCGGTCCATTATAAAATTTGAGATAAAATAATAACGAATATTTTATTGATGGTTGCAATGAACTACTAAAAATTTTCGTATACTTAATTAAAATGGCATGTAGATGTTCACCAACAAAAAAAAAATGGCGTCAAGGTCAAATATACTTTTAATTTATTTTTGTTTAGGAAAAGATACTATTAATTACAATCAATAAAAATTCATTTCGAAATTTACATTGATGCTATTCACAAAGAATACTAACTTTAAAATCTTAGGAGTTTGCCATCTTTAAAAATTAAATTTATTTTCAATCATATATAAAAAGAATATTAAGTTAATAAAAACTAATATATAAAATTTAAATCAAATACAACAATTTTTATTATACCAACTTTATAATATATTTGAATAACCAACTTTATCATATATAAGATCGGAGTTAGTAGTAAATAGTACTTCATGTAACACCCTTATTTTAATTAATTAATTTAAAATTCTTATTTATTATTTTTATGAAATAATAGAAGTATATATTGACAGGCTCAAGGTCCTGATTGGAAAGTTCCATTAGGAAGAAGAGATAGTTTAACAGCAAACCGATCACTCGCTAATCAAAATCTTCCAGCTCCATTCGACACATTGGATAAACTTAAATCTGCATTTCTTGCTCAAGGTCTCAATACTACTGATCTAGTTGCTCTCTCAGGTATGTAACATTTGTTTTCTAATAATTCTTTTTGTATATAAAAAAGCTAAATAGTATTAGATTTAAAAAGTTACATATACATTTTTATTATCCCTACAAATACTTACACGTGGTATAGAAAGTTTGTCACCGTTAATATTTTAAATTAATATTACTTATAATATAAATGAATTCTGAAATATATTTCTATTTCAGGTGCTCATACATTTGGAAGAGCTCATTGCTCTTTTATTCTTAGTCGATTATACAACTTCAGCAGTACGGGCAATCCTGATCCCACTCTAAACACAACTTATTTACAAGACTTGCGTAAAATATGTCCTAATAGTGGACAAAGCAATAACCTTGTCAATTTTGATCCAACAACTCCTGATAAATTTGATAAGAACTATTACTCTAATCTTCAAGTAAAAAAGGGTTTATTTCAAAGTGATCAAGAGTTGTTCTCAACATCTGGAACTGATACAATTAGCATTGTCAACAAATTCAGCTCTGACCAAAATGCTTTTTTTGAGAGCTTTAAGGCTGCAATGATTAAAATGGGAAATATTGGTGTGTTAACGGGGAACAAAGGAGAGATTAGAAAACAATGCAACTTTGTTAACAAGAAATCAGCAGAACTAGCTACTATGACCTCCAAAGAATCATATGAGGATGGTATGGCTAGCTCAATATAAATTAAGGGACCTTCTTTAACCACTTCATAAGTACACCTTTAAAAAAACATATTTACTGTTTAGAAGTATATTTCATAATAAAAACATAGTTTTTTCAACATAAATGTACTTCTGAACACCATGTGTTTAATAAATAAATTAGGGTGGTTGCACTTGTCTTTCCTTACTCAAAAAATCCAAAAAAGTTGTAAGTAGTGATGTTAATAGTCAATTTCAACTGCTTTGTATGTGATCATCAACGGTTTCTTGGTATTATGAGACTTTATTTGCTACTGGTGTTCCTAGTCAATTTCATGCTTTCTTGTTTCTAATTTGCTTTAGCATAATTTTATTAGTTTTTATAAAATTTTCACCCATTCAAATGCATATCTTAAATTTCCACCAATATTAATATTAATTATTGTTAGATAGTTCTAAATGTTTTACTAATCAATGCTAATTAACATAGACCAAACAACATTCAATTGAATTCTTTGTATTACTATAGTTATAACCACTTTATTTTATAAAAAAAATGTTTATTTGAGTTGGATATCAAGTTGATTAATTCAAACAAATTTAATAAAAATTATTCTTTAATATCTCTGATTGAAGATTAGTGGGCTAGGGAGGTGTCAAAGAAAATTTCAATAATATGTATTGGATTCAAAATCTACAATCAATATAACTATTAATTTATTTAGTTATCTATAAAACATTTATTTTGAATTAAATTTTTTAAAAGTTGTACTTCACCTTTTCTTTTTTAATTGTTGCTTTTTGGGAAAATTTGTCCGTATTTTATTTATTTTTTGTTTTCAAAGTTCAATATAATATTAATTATTAATTTGTGAATAATATATTTAATCATTTATCATAGAAAAATAAATAAATTGAATGAAATAATAAATAGTCAATGATGTTATAAAAAAATAAGATAAATATTTTATAAAAAATAATGAATTTATTGATTATATTGATGTATTTAATTATTTTTAAAAGTATAACTTTAAATGAATTGAGGGATCTGTAAAATAAATGAATGGAGGGATATCTTCACTTATGCTCTCTGTAAAAAATAAATAGATTGGATATGCTTTGATAAGCAAAATCTACTTTGCTAAGATAGTCATCATTGGTGTCATAAACCAAAAGTAGTGTCAAGGTGGCAAAAAACATCATTGTACCATCAAGAAAAAACTGTTGAACTATTTTATTCATAGAGAAAATCAAAATAAAGATATTCAAGTTGTTGATAATTTAAATTATTTTATTAATTTATTTTTGTAAAGAGATAATTTATTTATAATTTTAATGTATAAATATTTATTTTAGATCTAGAAAAAAGATGTATTATGATTAAGAATTAGTTAGTAAATTAAAGAAATAATTAACACAAATAATTTTTTTTAAAATTCTTAAAAAAGAGAGAATTTTTTTTAGAGAATCATTTATGGACAATAGTAATAGTTATGACTATTTTTTTGTATATTAAAAAAAAAATCAACCAATTTTTCAAGAGAGATTCCTCATGTAAAAGAGAAAATATTTTGTTATGACGCAATCGCTATAGTTACCACAACATAAAATTTTATATAAAAATAGTTAAATATAAAAGTAAATTTTGTGAGAAATAAAATAGACGAGATTAAGATAAGAATAAAAAAAATTGAAACTTTAGTATTATTGTTTTATGAAGTGTGTCTTTTACAAAAAAAGATAAGTCCTACTTACATGACAAACTAGAAAGAACAATATTAACTATCCCGATTATTTAATTCACTAACTAGTGTTATGAGAATGAGAACTATGAAAATATCAAAGATCAAGAAATAAACATCCACTAACATGTAATATTCATAACATTCTCCCTCCATGAGGATATATCTCATTAAAATTTTACTACAAGAAAATCCAATGTGAAAAAAATCTAGCGAAGAAAAAAAGAGTACAACATACTTTTGCCATAATTGACATCAACCAGACAATCAATCTTCAAGACATCAAAAACCAATTTGTTGTATAAATTTCTCAAATATTCTACTTGGAAGTCCCTTTGTGGAAGGTCTCCAAGATTATCACACGACAAATTTGTTGAAAACTTATATCACCATTCTTCTAAAGATCACGAGTAAAAAAAAAAAAACTTTAGAGAAATATGATTTGTTTGATCTCCTATAATGTACACCTTTTTCAATTGAGCAATGCATGTAGTATTATATTTATAAATAGTTGTTGCATTCATTATTCCATAAGACAAACAACATGTCTCTTGTATGTGTCAAAGAACTCAATCAAAAACATTCTCGATTTGCCTCATGTAGCGCTAAAAAGTTGTGCTAACTTGATGATGTTGTGGTTTGTTTCACATATTTTCACGAAATAGTTGTATCAGCACATGTAAATAACTAACTTGTGTGTGATCCACAAATTATAAGGATTTGAAAAATAACATACATTTTTGTAACCAACCAATTCGAGTTTAGGACATTTGGTTAAAACTAACCCATATTCAGTGTACCTCTATGACAACGAAGTATATGTTTGACTCTATTCCATGTCTCCATGTAAGGGAACTTGCTAATAGATTGATTGAGAATGATATATCAGGACGTATGTAATTAACAAGATACATAAGTGCTCTAATTGCACTAAGATATGGTCAAGGTCGTCTCAATGGTTTTGGATATTCTGTTCGAATCTAAAAATTGGACTCCTAAAATCACAAAACCTAACATCAAAATTTATGATTCTAACATTTGGTGATGAGTGGTGGCGTCTGGTAGGCTACAACAACTATCACAAATTCAACTAGGTATTTATTCTAGACATAAAGTGAAAATATAAAAATTTAGAGTGTTAAGCGTACAAAATTAAGATACTAGTGTAATTATTTTTTTCAAATGTTAGGATATACTATAAAACAAAATTGATGCCCTGCCTAATTGGGGATCATATGTCAATGTTTTGATTGCACATGTTGATAGCCTACCATGGATATAGTACTTTAGGACAAAAAAATTTGTCATCCTCTTCTCGTGGTCTAAAAGAATCTTTATCTACATCTAGTAATCTCTCAACCATTGGAGTACACAACATATTAGAGTTTTCCGTATTAAATTGTATTAACACTTTTGTTGTATATGCTTTTTGATGTACAAATATTCTATTTTTCAAATGCTAAATTTGTAATCATACACATAACTTTGTTTTTCTCAAGTGCTTCATCTCAAGAGTTCCTATTATATTTATGTGATCAACATACACAACAATTATAGCAAATTCATATTTGGATCTTTTCAAAAAAAAAGTACATGGACAAATTGAGTCATTTTTATTCCCATCTTTTAACAAATATCCATTGAGATGATTGTACCACATGCAACCAAATTGTTTTAGTTAATAAAGATACTTATTTAATTTAATTGAGTAGTCTTCTTTGATAGCCTAAACTATGTGCTTAAGACAAATAAAAATTTTCAGAGAGTTTTATGTAAATGTCACTATCTAATGAGTCATATAAATAAGTTGTAACAACATCCATCATATGCAAATTGAGCTATCATGTGCTACCATATTAATTAAGTATCGAAAAGTGGTTGCATCTATTATAGTTGAATATGTTATATAAAAATCAATCTAAGGTCTTTGCAAAAATCCTAGAGCAACAAGTCGGGATTGTATCTCAAAATTTCACCATTTTCATTTTGTTTTTAACCAAAAAAAAAAAAAAACCATTTGAATCCAACTAATTTCACACCTCTAGGTGTTTGGACTACAAGTGCAAAACCTTTTCTCTTGGAAACCGAGATTAGTTTAGTTTCAATTGTGTCTTTTCATTTTGACCAATCATCTATGTGTCTACAATCTTTAATGGACCTTGGTTCATGATCCTCATTATCATTTATCACATTTAGCGTTATATTATATGCAAAAATATTTTCCACATTGACTTCGTGTTAGTTTCATCGAATTCTATTACTGACATAATATATTGAGATCTCTTTATTTTCTTTATTTTCTTGTACTTGATCATTCTCTCCTATGAATGTAATGTTAATTATGCTAGACAACTCTTTTAGAGTTTCTATATCCTCACTTGGCCATCTTTCTATTTAACTTATTTTCTTGGTTGAGGATTTTTATCTTTGGAACTGATTAGTCTACCAAGCTTCTCTCAAAGACTAATTGTAAAGGGGTAGAGTTTTGATAATTTGTTCGCATGATGTGAATCAATGTTGTAGCATGCTAATTAGCATGTTATCAATTGAAAACGGGAAGCTTGCATCTCATGTGTGGTGTTCTTGCAATTAATTTTATACATTTAATAAATGGTTTTGCAAGTCAATTTTATGTGCTAACATGTGCTACAAGATGTTTGATATTAATTTCAATGGACATATCATACTAATGAAATGTTTGAGATGAAAACTCAGCAACATTGTAATGATATATTTTCTTGCTTTGATAATCGGAGAAGTGTGATCTTATTTGAATCGATTGAGCATGTAATCTCGCGAACGTCTGGTTGTGAGTTAATAACAAGCAAATTTCTGATCATCTAGTTTATGCATAATTTAAAACCATAAAATGTCAAAATGGTTTACATGGTGGTGGGTGTAATTGCACACAAATATCACCATGTATACGTTCTAAAAAAGTGATCGATTCACTTTCAATTTTTGTTGGTGATAATCGAATTGTCAACTTCCCTTGAGAGCAAGAGATGCAAGAGAACTTATTTGATTGAAAAATCTCATTACTCTTCAATTGAAGACCACATGAATTTTTAATTATTTTTTGCATTATTTTAACTCGGGATGAACCAACTGGTCATGCCAAACAATAAATTTATTATCATTTGTAAAATTTTAGTTTACAATTACATGTTCTTCAATTATACTAATATAAGTGTAGTACAAACCAAAGAAAAAGACAATCAATTTTTTCAATACACATGTTTTAACTTAATCAGTTTTGTAATACAAAAGTAAGTATTCAATACCTTATTCGTTTCTCATGTCAATATGGTATCAATTTAGGCTGACATTCTTAAAACTCAATAAATTTATGAGAGTCAAAAAAATATAATGCATTCTCAATATGCAACTTTTTTCCTTTATATAATGTTACGTTAATTAGCTATTTCAGATTCTTCAATTATCTTTGTAGTGTCAGATATAATATTAATAACAATTTCCTATTTCACTAAATAAGACATATATTATGCATCATTGAGAATTGTGTGAGTAGTAACACTGTTAACAAAACACGTATCTCTATTATTGATGTCAATGTTCAGAAAATAAACAATAGGAAAATATATAATGAAAAAAGATAAAAATAAAAAAAATAAAAAATATGACAAGATAAATATATGAAATTTATTACTATTAAAACTTAACATTTTATGATCAAATAAATGTTAATTTAAAGAGAGCAAAACTTTTAGCTGAGCAGATCAATAATGAGATATAATCTAATAAAAAAGAATATTTAAAACATAACTAGGGTTTGTAACTGCTCCACAAAATTAAAAATAATAATTGGACTTAACTAGTTTATTCGTTTAGCCAACTACCAAAACCCCTTTTCACATTGGATTTATAACAACAAGGAGGCCTTCCCATTTTTATGAATGAGAAAATAAAATATAAATTATAGGAAAGATTATTATATGAAAGAGTTCGTGTATTATTTAATGGTGATGCAATGTGCATTTAAAAGAATAGCTTTTGAGTTAGTGAAATGCATTCAATATGATTGGCTCCTATTAGCAATTTTTATTTCACATATCAAATATCTAATCACAATCTCAAATATCTGAGCACATTAAAAGCTTAATGGAGAAAGAGCAAAATAAGGAACAAATAGAAAATGACCACAAGTAATATAGAAAATAAACTTCAGGAAAATTAAGGAACAACTTTGTCTTCATTATCAATGTCGTGAGAGGCAAACCATAACAATAATATTCAAAAACAAAAAAAAAAATAATCCACATAAGAATATTATAAATAATGAACACAAACAATATCTAAATTAAAACAAACACAAATAAATAAATAAACATAATATACCGTTTATTTTCTTAAATCAGTGACTTTAGGTGGTTGTATCAATACAAAGGATGTTGTAAGAGAAATATATTATTATTATTATTATTATTATTATTATTATTAATCCACATATGCAATAACACAAAATCTAAGTAAAAAAATGTATTTTCTATTTTTATTTTTCAAGATAGAAATAACTGAATTTCGATTAGAGAAAAAAAAGCCGCCGAGTATTATAAACTGCAATGTCAATATTTTATTAAAATCATAAATGAGAGAGCAAGATAAGAATAGAGAAAATTAAAACTTTAATAGTATTCTCTTCTTAAGTGTGTTTATAAAATAAGATAAATTTTATTAATATGACAAAAATGGATAAGTGAAAGAATAACACTAAAGACCTTCAATTACTTTATTCACAAATGAGAATTATACGAATATGAAAAACCAAAAAATGAGTAAAGATCATCTTTCATTTTTTTCAATCACATAATATTCATAAAAGTTTTGATGAGATGAGGGAGTAATGTAAGCTTATTTGTCCCAATGGCATATTGTAAAAATAGATTATGCAATATGGTGCAAATAAGAGTACTAAAGACCATCTTTACTTTTTTTAATCACAATTAATAATATTGAGTGTATAAAAATTCAAAAATACAAAACTAATGTCATAATTTTTAAAACATGTGTATTATACACCAAAAACTTTAGTAATAAATGAAACAAAATAAGTGAAAAAATATAAGGAATTATAATTTTTAACTCTGACGACATAACGACATTTAATAATACATTAAGACAGAATCTATGAGAAAAATAAAAAAACAAATTAAACAAATTAAACAAATTTCGATACTCTTTAAATTTAAAAAAAAAAAAAAAAAAGTTGCATTTTGTCGAGATTACCAATTTTCGTGAACCATATTGTTTTTAATATATTTGAAATTCAAATAAGTAATTTATTTTTAGCAAATTCGTGCCGCCCACGTTCGGGTTGAGCAAAACCATTAGATTCGGATAAAATATTAATAGATTTCATCGATTATGATTCGCGGTTGTGTTTTGTGGGGTCCACCAGAGACAAATGTTGTCTACTTGCTTGCAGCTGTACTTTTGGTCAATATTTTCACCCTATTAATTTTGTGACTATTCATTGTAAATTTGCAATCACATGGATGCCCATTTATCTATCTATAAATAAATGGTCATTATTATTATATGTACAATCTCATCACTCTCCCAACAACAAACAATGAACTCTCTTCTTTTAGTAGCAACATCTCTATGCTATATTGTGGTTGTGTTTGGAGTATTACCCTTTTCTTCAAATGCACAACTTGATCCATCCTTTTACAGCAAAACATGTCCAAATGTTAGTTCTATTGTTCGTGAAGTTGTAAGGAACGTTTCTAAGACGGATCCTCGTATGCTTGCTAGTCTTGTCCGGGTTCACTTTCATGACTGTTTTGTTCAAGTATGTCTATGTCTATACTTTAATACTAATTTCTCCATATTCATTCATTTGCTCATTGAGTTGGATTAAGTTATAAAATTACACGCACCTTTACTTTTTGACTTCTTCTTCGGAACGTTTAACCGGGTCAACAAACTTTCATTATATATATATTTTTATATGTTTTCTAATAAAATATTTTTGACAGGGTTGTGACGCATCAGTTTTGTTGAACAAAACCGATACTATTGTGAGCGAACAACAAGCTTTCCCAAATAACAACTCCTTAAGAGGTTTAGATGTTGTGAATCAGATTAAGACAGCTGTGGAAAGTGTCTGTCCTAATACAGTTTCTTGTGCTGATATTCTTGCTCTTGCTGCTGAATTATCTTCAACTCTGGTATATATATACTTATATTATATATATCCATTTTAATTACTACTAAGGCAAATAACAACACTCATTTTCTCTTTGATGAAATAATATAAGTATGTATTAATTACAGGCTGGTGGTCCTGATTGGAAAGTTCCATTAGGAAGAAGAGATGGTTTAACAGCAAACCAATCTCTTGCAAATCAAAATCTTCCAGGTCCATTTGACACATTGGATAAACTTAAATCTGCTTTTGCTGCTCAAGGCCTCAACACTACTGATCTAGTTGCTCTCTCAGGTGTCAATTATATTTGTTTTTTAATTAAAAAATTACATATCATTCAATCAAATTATAGTATAATGCCATTTTGTTGTGTTAATTTCTAAAATATCTCAACAAATATGCATATGATGAGATATGATTAAATGCATGTGTATATATATATATCTCATTAATAATATATATCTCATCAATTTCAGGTGCTCATACATTTGGAAGAGCTCATTGCAACGTATTTGTTAATCGATTGTACAACTTCAGCAATACTGGTAGTCCTGACCCCACTCTAAACACAACTTATTTACAGGATTTGCGCAAAATATGTCCTAATAGTGGACAAGGCAATAACCTCGCGAATTTTGATCCGACGACTCCTGATAAATTTGATAAGAACTATTACTCTAATCTTAAGATAAAAAAAGGTTTGCTTCAAAGTGATCAAGAGTTGTTCTCAACATCTGGTGCAGATACTATTGACATTGTCAACAAATTTAGTACCGACCAAAAAGCCTTTTTTGAAAGCTTTAAGGCCGCCATGATTAAAATGGGCAATATTGGTGTGCTAACCGGAAACAAAGGAGAGATTAGAAAACAATGCAACTTTATTAATCAAAAGTCATCAAATCTAGCTACTGTTGTCTCCGAAGAATCATTTGAAGATGGTATCGCTAGTGCAATATAAATAAAGGAAGTTTTTTTTTCAACCTCATATATACTTTAAAATTACACTTTTAGAAAAATATAATTTTTCTAGTGTATGTGTAGTTTTTCAGAAATGTGAGGAAAAGAGAAATTCCACAAATAAATTAGGGTTGTTTGTTGTTGAAATCCTATGATTAGAAGCCACTAACATTAAAAGTGATAACTTGGCTTTTCTTTACTTACCAAAAAAAAAATGTATTTCTAAGCTTCTTCATTTGATGTGATAGCCAATAGCTTGGTATTAGGTAATTTGTAGGTGAGTGAAAGTCCTTTTGGTGTTATGAGACCTTCTTTTCATGTGTTGTTCGGTAATCAATTTCACGCTTCTTTTTTCTCATATGCTTTAACATAAATTCGTGAGTTGCATTTATTCAATTATATAAATATATGTCAAACAAAATTTTGAGTTCAAAGTAAAAATGTTGCTAACAACTTTGACAAATTTTGTTATCCCATTTAGATGATAACTAAATTAATCTTTGAAAGCTCTCTCCAAGTACCTGATGATTCATCTTCCATTCACCTAAGCAAGTACATTAGAAAAAGGTCCAACAACAAAGTTATCCCAAAAGTACATTAAAAAATCCAAATTGAATTATAAAATATTCACGTTATAGAGTTAAAAAAAAAAAAAAAAGCAAAATTGTGTATAAAAAAACTACACGAAGACTTATCTTAATTGTTAGTGTCAACGTAGCCATATTTTCATCTATATGTCTTATAAAAAGTTGTAAGTATACATTTTTCTTCTTTGTATGGCAACCACATGAATTAGAGAAATAACATAATTTAACTACGCTAAAAAAATTTCTTATAATGTTCATCTTCACTTTTAATAACGTTTAAAAGCATTAAATTAATCTTCTGTTACTGAAAATTGTGTATCTTTTAACAATGTTTTTGAAACGCATACACTTTTATGGTGCACTTTCGAATAGCTATCATAGCCCATTTTTATTGTTTGTAGAATTGAACTATTATAGTTAACCACATGTTATAATAATGTTATAATTGTTGGAACAATTTGTATATTTTGAAAGGAATTGAAATTGAGAAAAAAAGAGAAAAAAATAGAAAAAACAGAAAACGAAGATTCATCTTCTGCTTATGAAGATTGATTTTGTTCTGTATGAGATTGATATTTACAATCTGCAGATTGATCTTTACAATCTGCAGATTGATCCCTACATTACATTTCTACATTGGCTTTTATAGAAGCAGTTTTCTAGTGAATGAGTTTCAACAATAATAATTAACATAATTATAATTCGACTATTAATTTACTTACATTCACAATAATACTTTATCAAATTATATTTATTATCTCAAATAAGATTATAAAAATAGTAATTTAATTTAAATCATATATTATTCTACAAATTCAAATACTTTTATTTTAGAATTACAAAAATTGATCACGCACTCAGGCACAAGAGACTCACATTACAACAAGATATGTTTCACACTCTTTGATTAATTGAGCATATAAAACACTTCACAAAACTCTTAATTATAGAAAGGAAAAGTAATTTCTATTGACAAGTGTTATATAATAGATATTATTTATGTTATTAAAGTCACATAAAGTCTCAAAACTTAAATATTGACAGAAGTATCTATATTTTTGTGACCAACGATCGTATAGACAATGGGATTCAAAATCTGATTTTCGTAGAATCTAAGTGAATTTTCATCAATTAGACTAACCTACGTTGGTTAATTATAGGAACTTGAAAATTTTATTATTTAATATATCAAATAGATAATTTGATTAATGGATTAAGAGGATGTCAAAGAAAAATCAAATAAAATGTCTAGAATTTGAACTCTATAAATTAATATAACTACTAATTTATTAATATTAATATATAAAAGATATTTATTTTAAAATATTTTTAAAAAAAAGTCATACTTTACCTTTTCCTTTTTAATTGTAGCTTTTGTGGAAACAAATTTTTTTCTTATTTATTTTTTAATTTTAATGTTCAATACAACATTAATTAATTATTGATTTGTAAATAATATTCTGTTGTGTTTACTATAGAGGAATAAATAAATTAAATAATTAATAATTAATGGTGTTATAGAAAAAAATTGTATTAGTATGTATGATTAATTTTAAGATTGTAACTAAAAAAGAATATTAGAGGGATATCTTGACTTATAATTAGATTAAATATGCTTGGTAGGCAAAATCTACTTTGTTAAGATAATCATCATTGATGTCTTAAGGCCAAAGTAGTTTAAAGGGGGCAATAGTCATCGTTGTTTCATATCAAATACAGTTGAACTAATAATGAATTAGATATTTTACATCAAATAAATCAACTTTCTTTTGTTCACTTGTGCTTATAGACAAAGTTAGGGTGAGTAAGTCTATATAGAAAATCAAAACGAAAGTGTCCAAAATGAAAAAGAAACTACAGACCAACACAACTTGTTATAGGATCTAGGAAAATATATTTTTAAGTTTTTATATTGAGTTTATAACACTCTTTATAAACTTTTTAAAGCTTTATCTATTTCACATGTGAGATTCATGTTTTTCTTAATGAAATAATTTATAGATCTTAAGATTAGTATTTAAAGATACTATTTAGGCATGGCAACAGGACAGTTCTTCATCTATCTCTGCACCCGATTAATTGAAAAAAACCAGCATCCGCCTCCGTTTTATAGTGGGTATAAAATTTAGGCACTCATCCCCGCTCGTATCTGCATTCACTCATATATATAAAATTATGAATTGAAAAAATATATTTATTATAATAAAATAATAATTATTAAATAATAATAAAATTAAAAAAAAATATTTTTTATAGAGATAAAATTATAATTTTTAATATTTAAAAAATATTTAATATATTTAATATATATATATATATAATTTAAAAATTGCAATAATATTACTTGTAGGACGGATGCGGGTGCGGGGTGGATATCATCATCCCCAAATCTGTCGCCGCCCTTAAATTTTAATGTCGGAGAAAATTCGTACCCGCACCTAATTAAAGCGAGTTTTTCCCACTCAAATCAAACAGATTCGAGTGAGTACGCGCATATACAAATTTTATTGTCATCTCTAATCTTAATACTATTATTGTATTTTTTTTAATGAAAGTTGTGTATTCAATATATTAAAAAGAAGAGTACTAGCAGCACATTATTTAATACACATATTTCAATATATTTTTATCTATTAAATGAAACTTATATGAATACTACTAAAATATATAGATCTCATTTAAATTGGTTTTTTTTTTTTAATATATTTGCATGATATCATTTAAATTTATTGAATATATGTGAATTAAAATACTTGATTTTTTCAATAAATAATAATTATTTTATTTGAAATTCTCAGACAATATCTTTTGAATACCCTTTGAGTAGTTGAAAACTCAAAGGGGAAGCATTTATTATGATGTAGAAGCCATAGTCACCACAACATAATTTTTTAAATAAAAATGGTCAAATATAAAACGAATTGTGGAACAGATGGCAGGGAATAGTATATGCTTATTTGGTCCAATGGCATTTTATAAAATAATTTTATAATTAATTTTTTATATAAAAATGGTCAAAATATAAAAAGAAATTGTGGAAATAAGCGCTGGCTATCTACTTGAATGCAGCCACAATATCATTTTTCTGACTAATCATTGCAAATTTGCAACCACACGCTTTTACTACTAATGGGTGCCCATTTATCTATATCTATAAATAAATGCAAATTATTCTTCCAACAACCAACGGTGAAAACTTTATTCAATAAGAAAGAAACAAAAAAAAAAACAAAGAACTCTTCTTGAGAGCGGGTAGGTGACACCCCACATTCTATATTTTTTAATTTTATATATATATATATATATATATATATTATTAAAATAATAGTGATAAATAATTAAAATATAGTTTTTTTTAGTTATTTTTGTCTCTCTCCTTCGTACTTCTCTTATATTTAGTTTGTATTCTCTCTTAGAATTTATACTACTAAAATATAATAAAATTAATACAACAACATTTATATATACATAAATTTTTTCATTTCATATTAATCATTGATATAATTGATATATAATATAATATGATATTATTTTTTAATTGTGAATTGTTTTAATTAATATGTGTATTTTTTTTAGGATTGGCACAATATCTAAATATAAAAAAATTGATGCATTATTTTAAGAAAAAATTTGTTCACAAAGATGAAAATTATAAAATGGATATATTTTATTTGATTGAACTATGTGAATTTTGAAAATTGTGTGACTTGTGAAAATTGAAATTCTAATTTTTTTCAACTTGTCTATTATGTATGAATTGTGTGATATTTTAAAAAAGTTATATGACTTTTAAAAATTTTAATTATAATATTTCAATTAATATTTGTTGCTCTCTGACTCCTCCAAATATTTTGTGCAAGATCCGCCGCTAATCCGCCGCTATTCGTAACAATATCTCTATAATGTCTTGTGGTTGTGGTTGTGTTTGTGTCTGGAGTATTACCATTCTCCTCAAATGCTCAACAAATTGAACCATTGTTAAGATATACCATTTAAACACTGTTATAAATAAATAACTACATAAATATTTAAAATTTAGTCACTATTATATTCAAAAGACAATCACGTATTTTGAATCATCTAATGATATTATTGTTAACACACAATTCATTTATTTTAAAATACTTAATGTTAATAGTTTAATGTTTGACGTTAGTTTTTTTTAATAAATTTAACTTTTATTTTACATAAAATTTAGAATATTTAATTATATTTAAATATATTTGTTAATACCAATGCAAATGATTTTTTTAATTCTTAGGAAGAATTTGTCCTACCTAATGTTAGTTCAATTGTTCGAGAAGTTGTAACAAATGTTTCTAAGACGGATCCTGGTATGCTTGCTAGTCTCGTTTGAAAGTTACAAAAAAAAATACACTAAATACTATGTATTTATGGAATTGATTTGTAGAGCATTGTTTAAAAGATACATTAAAAAGAAACATTGTTTATTTGAGTTGTAGATTATCGGTACAAAATAAAATTTTCTTTTCTTCAGTTAGTTTGTTTTTTATTTTTACACGTATAAAATGGAACATTCTACAAACAGTAATTATATTTTAAAATAAAATAAGTTTAAACTTTTTAAAAAATAAAATATACTATTTTTAAAACAAAATTTTTATCTTTAAAAAATGTACAATTTTCAAAATCAAATTGACCTCAACCCCCAATTAGTTACCTTTTTTAATGTAATTAATAATCTTTTAGACTTTAATAATGTATTATGTATATAAGGGATTGTTGTATATATTATTGAAGCAAATATATATTTGCAGATTGTGCACGAGTTTGCCATATATATGCTCCTAACATATATTAATTTCTCATTATACATATTCACTATGTATAACTACAAAATTTATGAGAGGCCATAACCCACATCTACCCCCTTGAGGGTCCATACCTACAAGTATGAATAATGCCTCCGTTTGAAAATGAATGTGGTTTAAAGTATAAAAATATATTTTTAAAAATATAATAAGAAAATAGTTAATTTATTAATTTATTGTTTACCGGTAAATTTTCCATTATTATAAATGTATGATGTAGTGAATGCTTTGCAAATTAATATTATATACATATAGTATTGATTAAATAATATTTAAAAATAATAATAAAGGCTTTGTTTGAGACATAAAAATTAATATATAGTTCATATGTTATAAGATCTATTTATCAATGAGTTTATAACGTTTTCTTTATAAGTTATTAAAAATAGCTTTTGATAAATTCATTTACTCTTTATAATTCATTTGTTATAATATAAAATAAATAAATCAATAATAATTTTAGATTAATAATTTAAAATAACTTCGATAATTTAAAATTTAAAATTATTTTGATAAATAATGTTGTAAATTAATAAGTTAAAATACGCTATTTATAAATAACTTAAATTTTAAAATAATTAATATTTTAAAGTTTATAATATTTATTATGATAAAAATGTTGTCAACACTACGATCGCAATACCATACAAGTGTTCTTTAAAATATTTTTAGATATAATTTTAAAACATCTCTTAGACATTTTTAATAATATTTTTCAATTATTACCTTGTTTCGAATAAAAAACTACAATTATAAAATGTTACATATAAATTTAACATTCATAAAATTTTTTATAAAAAAAATGTTCTTTAAATAATATATATATATAATATTTTTTATTAAAAATTAAAATATAAAAAAAGGTCGTTCACGCTAAAAAAAATGGACGGATTTACAAAAGCGAAATTAAAGGAAATACGAGAAGAAAAAAAGGGAAAAAAAACAAATAGTTAGAAACAGTTTTGAAGTCGTTCACGCTGTGTTTTTTCAAATTCTTCTCATACGATAGATTGAAACCATCTAAACAAAGGCGCTTTTGATTTCCATTCACACTATTAGAGAATATCGGTACTATAACTTTGGTACTCCATAATCTAAAGATTACTTAAATGAAAAGTTACTAAAAACATCTTTTTATTTAAGTCATTTTTAGATTTTATTTTCTTGGGATTCTCATTTTATTCAAAAAAAATCATATCAAACAGACTCTATAACATGTAGGACTCAGTAAAGAAATATTTCTCACCCCTCCTGATAAGAAATGATTGAAGACATCCATTTTTCTTTTCCACTTTAATTAGTCCATAGTGTTCAAAAGTGCTACAATATGGACTATGATGATATTTAAATCCGTTCACTTAATAATGGGATATTTTTCACTTGTCTCTCTTCTAACTTTCTTCACAATCAATTACACCCTACTCTAATTTGAATCAAATGAGCTTTGCATATGTGGTGTTAGAGACATATTGTTTCACTCGTGTTACAAAAACAACTTGAAACCATATGTTTCAAAAGGACAACAAATTAACAACCATCATAAAATTAAGGCAAAAATTACAAGCAACACATACGTGGACACAATTAGATTTGAATTAATTAGGATCTAGGTGTGTATATATACACCTAAACTAAATTTTAAAGTCAAACTAACAAAATATAATTAGTAAATTTTTTAAAACTTTTTTTTGTCAAATTCAAAGCTTGAAACCGGGCATATGATTGCGTTTTAGATTGATGAAGTGGAAGATGATCACCAATTAGGCACTAAAAGTCTAAAGATTTAGATTTGATATAGCTAACTTAAAGTTTGAACAATGTAACAAATATCTATGATTCTAGTCTAGTTTAGGTAGATACGTATGTATAAATAATTTCACTAGATTGATCGGTTAATTAGCTGTCCTTTAATTTCTTCATGCAAAAATTTCATGAACAAGCTAGCTAGGCAGACAAACAAGACCGACAGAAGTAGGTTTAATGTCATCCAGAAAATCTTGAGCAAAAGATTCTTGTTTCTTCCAAATCTAAAAGCAAAGCAATGACTCAAATATGTTAAGTATTATGCTTTAATCTGTCCATCTCAAAATATATGTTATGTTAAGAAAAAATTATCCTCTTATAAATGATATTTTTAATTTTTAATGTATAATAATTACTATTTTTGGGGCCAAATCGCTGATATCTCTCACTTTATTGTTACTCTCTATTTCACAATATATATTTCCTTAGTCATTTTCACATTTGTAAAAATATGCTACTAAAATAAATGTTTTTTATTTTTAATGTAATATTTATTAAAATAAAAGTTTTAATGTAAAATTTGAAGTACACATACATTCAATATATATTCATTCTATCTCATTACATAAATAATTATGAGAATATTTTAAATACAATAAAATAATATAATTGAGATATAAAACTTTTTTTTAATAGAAATTTATAGTAAGAAAATGATATCTCATTTCAAGATATGGATGAGCTTTAAACTCAGAGTAACTACAAATTAATTCATATCTATTCCAATTATAGTAATTAATAGAGCTCAACATGCACTTATTTTTTAGTATGTAGAAAATTCTAAATAAACTCATATGTGACTATAAAGTCATGAATTTGAATATATAATATAATATTTAATTTAATAATATTAATATTTATATATTGAACAAATTCTTACATATATGCCCATATTTTAATGCATGAACGTATTTTTTTACATATTGATGACATATAGTTAATTAAATATTTAATCGGACACTGCTTTTCAGAGATTTTGTCTTCTAAGCAATCTTTCACATCTCTATTTGTGTAACGGTTTATATAACAATAAAATATGGTCAACCAGACGTAAGAAGGCTGTGATACTAATAAAATTAACGAAGGTAGTGATACTAATAAAATTAACGAAGGTAGTGATACTAGAAATTAACAAGCTCTCGATCGGGTTCCCATGACCTGTCCTAGATAAGTTTTTTTTTTTTTTTTTTTTTAT
>JBBPBS010001075.1:8033518-8047808 GCA_037974835.1 Cicer judaicum | reverse complement strand
AATATTTTATGAATTATAATTTAGATAAATTTAAAATCAATTCAATTTAAATCATATTAATTCAAATTGAATTGGATCCGATTTTTTTTATAATTGTCATTTAAATTAAACTGAATTACGAATATTAATTTTTGAATTGGATATTCTTTTATTTTAAAATTGATTCAAATCGTCTAACTTACATCCATTATATCAATAACATAAAAGAATCCTAATCTAATAAAAAAAATATTTAATTTAACACATATTTTAAGTGAACGCATGACATGTCTAGACAAAAATAAATATAATTTATTTATTTTTAAAATATATCTTATTTTATATTTTAGATGATTTGATATACTGATAATAAATGTTTCACAATTTTCAAAGACATAATTAAAGTTGAAAATTTAGAAGAAAAAGAAATTACAAAAGCTTGACAGAGCTACACATGCTGATGTTTGAGGGATTAAAAAAATCTAAATAAATATCCAACAACTCTATCTTGGATAAAATAAAAGAAAGAAAAAAGAAACATGCATGAGTACTTTTTTTTTGAGTCATGCATCTCAATTTAAATTACTATTAATTTATTTTATTTTTTTAATAGTATCATTTTTTTGGGGTTAGATTGTAAGTTTATATTATTTAGATTGTATATATAAATTTTATACAAATTTAAAATTATTTAAAAAATTATTAAAATACATGAAAAATAATGGTGTTTAATAAAAGAGCATAATATATTAATTATGATATATTGTAATAGTATATTGAATAATTTTAAATTTGTATAAAATTTTATATAAATAATTTATATGATATAAATTTTTTAATTCAGATAGAAAAGAATTGAAAAGATAAATGTTGAGAGAAATATAAATTAGGAAAAATATAGTTTGAACGGATTCAATTTCAGTACGAGAATTTATATATTTATATATGTGGGAAAATGCTTTTCACAAAGCATATGGTAACGTGAGGCCTTAAATAAAATGATTTTCTTTATAACAAAAAAAAAAAACAAAGTCTTTTTTTATATCTTAAAAGAAGGCAAAGTTGGAAGAAAAAAAAAACAGTGATATCAGATCGACCAAAAGCAATTTACCAAAAAAAGAACATACAAGAGGACGACCAAAAGCAAGTCAATAAACAAACAACAAAAAAATTGAATAAATGAACTCCATAAACAATGTACCGGTTCTCTTGTTTTTGCTTCTTTTGACATTGATGTTCCATGTTGTTGATATTCACGCACAACATTTTTTTATTGGCTACAACTTGTTGACAAAAGCATGGTATGCATATGGACAGCTTTACTTTTCTAACGCAACCTTATCAACCTTCTCTAAATAAACAAAAATTACAAAGATTAATACAATTATTTAATGTTAACACTCAAGAACACTTATATGAGAATGTAAGTGTTTTTTATTTTTTAACCAAAAGTCATTTATTATTTAGCTAGCACTGAAAATGCAACGGTATTAAATTTTTCTAAAGACGATTTTGTCCTTCATTATAATTTTATGCAACTCAAGAGATAATATTTGATTAAAAAAGACTTATTTAATGTTAAAAGATTTGATAGTAGTTAATTTTAAACATCACCGTAGATATATTTAATTCTCTTAGAATATGATCTAGATAGAGTACTTAGATGCGTTTCTATTAAATATATATATGAAATAAAGACATAAAAGTATAAACCAAATTATAGTTAATATATCTTAAAATGCATGACTATTTTTTATAGTTCATCAATAACTTAGAATCGGAGCTAGTATGTATATACTTATAATTTTTATGTAAGAAAATCAATTTATTTCATTAATAATTCTTCTCATAGTTATTTCTTTTGATAACTTTTTATATATATTAAATAATTTCAATGATTCAATCATCGAATCAATAATTTTTATCAAGTTAGATCAACTATGTAAATTTTATCAAGTAAGTTTAATTTCATACATAATATTTTTTCAAAATACAAGAAAATATTAAATACAAAATCCTATAACTACTAATTTTCAATTTCTACTTCCTCTGTTTCACAATAATGACTCATTTTGATCATTCAAACAAATTAAAATATATAAATAAAATAGAGAATAATATTTTTTAATAAGCTATACTTATTAACTATTGATGTATTCATCATTGCCATTAATTTTTTGTATGCATGATTATTAAAATAATATAAAAATATTCAATATAAATTACATAAGGGATAAAATAAATATTACAAAAACAAGTTAAAATATAAATAAATTTTGTAAAGACTAAATAAAATATGGTACATTTTCAAGGACAATAATATATTTAGAGGGACTAAATATTAAAATAATAATAATTTACTATTAATATTCCATAATAATAATAATTATTAGCTTTTCCATTAAAATAATGTTAGTAAAATTATTACTATTATATGTCTACCATAACGACCAAAATAAAATATTTAGGCTTATTGTTGTCCATGTGGGTTATATATATAGTAATAATAAGTGGACCTAGTCTTAAAGGAAAATTGAGTTTTTCATTCTATTTGATTTCATTTATTTTTTCTTGAGTAATTTCGTAAGATTTTAAAATTTATATGGACCACTATTTGTCGAGTTGAAAGTTAACCGTGGAATTCCGCCAATAAAAGCTTTTAGCATGTGATTCTTTTACTATAAACAATTACCTTAAAGAAGGAATTATATCTATTGTTTGTGAAAATTTTATTTAATTCAAGGAATGTCAAATTAGATGATAAAAATCGTCAATTAACTAAGAGTTAACTAAAACATAAGTGCAAAGGACATAAAGAAAAATTGCACATAAAAGATGGTTAATTGATTGATTGATTTTTCAAAAGGATAATTAAAACAAATATTTTTTGATGAGGTGAGACTAAAATTCTATTTGCCCACACAGTCTTGAGTTGTCTTTGTTTGAATTGCAATTTCAAGGTTCACTCAACTCATACTAATGTTTGTGTGCTTTTTATTCTTCTTCACTCGATCATTGATCCTAAAAAATAGTCTCTTTATCAATCTCACTTAGTTTTTCCCACTAAAATAGGGGTCTTAGTTGCTACCTAATCAAATTATTATTGTAAAATGATGAAATAAGTCAGTTTTACTCACTATTCAAATTTAAAATCAGAAAATGTTGTCATATTTTAATTTTTCAATGACGTATCAGCTTATATCTTAATATGTACCTGCTCGCGACTTTTGCACTTATTTTTTTCTTTCTATAGTTGGACCAACATGTTACATGATTGAAAAATATTGAATACTCCCTCGTCTCCCCATCTCTTTTTTTTTTTAATCCAATCCCTCTATCTCATATTATTAATTATTTAGTATTAATTTTTAGGTATAAATGATTTTGAAATTTTAATGATAATTTTTATTACCCTACAAAAACCACAAACATACATTAAATACAGTTTACTTTTACTAACTAAGGATAAAAGTGGATGTATAAACTTATATATATTCTCTCTTTAATAAAATATAAATAAAAACCAGTTTAAGACAATTGATGTATTAAATTCAAATTTTAAATAAAATATATTAATTTTATTTATTCTATTTTATTGATATTTTGATATGGACCAAGTAGCATTTATATTTTTAGTGTGGATTACAATAATTGAAAAGGACACATTAACAACAATTCAAAATATGATAACAAATTTATATCATTGGTACTGGACAACTACATGTTCAGAGTTTAGTCTTGTAATTTTAAAGTATTAAATTTAAATTCTTTTAAAAACCATTATAATTAATAAAAAAACTTTCGTTTCCCCATTTTTTATATAAAAAATGAGATAATTTGTTTTGTTAAAATGACTTATTATAATAATTAATATGTAAAAAATATTATTGATTTCAAGCATAAGTTTAGAAAAATAAAATTCTAAGCATAAGTTTTTGGCATGAAATGCAAAGTAGGGGCACATTAATTGCATCCATAATCCACATGGCATGAATTTCTCCCTATAAATAAATAGATATGGTTCGCATATGTATGTGGTAAGCACAAGTTTGAGAGTTGAAATAAAAGTAAAGAAACAATGAACTCTTCACTTCATCTTACGTTGTCAGCTTTGTGCTGTTTAGTGGTTGTCCTTGGAGGGTTACCCTTCTCCTCAGATGCACAGCTTGATCCATCCTTTTACAGGGACACTTGTCCTGATGTTCATTCCCTTGTTCGTGACGTTATAAGGAATGTTTCTAAGACAGATCCTCGTATCCTTGCTAGTCTCATCAGGCTTCACTTTCATGATTGTTTTGTTCAAGTATGAAACTTAATTTAATAGTTTATTTTTCTTCATTCTTCACTATTAATGATTTCCTAATTACGTTAATTTGTTGTTTCATATGGTCAACTCCTAATTTGTCTTTATAGCTGATATTTGATATTAATTTAAATATTATGATAGGGTTGTGATGCATCAATATTATTAAATGACACTTCTACAATAGTGAGCGAACAAGGAGCATTCCCAAATAACAACTCAATAAGAGGTTTGGATGTTGTGAATCGTATTAAAACTGCCGTGGAAACTGCTTGTCCTAATATAGTCTCTTGTGCTGATATTCTTGCACTTGCTGCTCAAATTTCCTCTGTTTTGGTATGTTCCATATCCTCTCTTCTATATATATTCACATTTTCATTTTTTACTTTATCAAAAACTAAACTAAAATCTCTATCTAAAACAACACTCAAATCAAAATGCTCTCAAACTTGAGCTGAGAATCCTATCCATAAAAAAAGTTTAATTTGTTGAATGAAACTTTATTATAGAAGTCACACAAGAAAAAAGTCAATTATTTGCAAGACTTAGTTGTTAATATTTTTTTTTTTAAGTATATGCTCTGTTTTTAAAAAATTCTTTACTATATTTTACATTAAAATTTATATATTAAAAAATCAACTTTTTTTAATTATATAAATGATAATTTTTCTACGATAGAAAGACGCATCTTAAAAATTCAACTATTTATAATTTTTAGGTTAATCTTAACCTAAAATAAAAAAAATATAATATTTTAATTATAATATAAAATATAATGAATCATTTAAAAAATATATATGCATCAAAAAAACACGTTATTATTTAATTAAAAACATGATACGACAAAGTTTATGAACTTCCTCGAAAGCTGTCCCCACTCAAGGAGATGGAAGATATGTATAATGAATTGATGAATGAATTAGTTAAAACAAATGATTAGCAAGGAAAGTCCCACATTCAAATATAGGTTTCATGATAATACTAAATCATACTAGTCAAATGTTTAGAAGTGTCTTTTCCAAAAAGACAGTTGTAAAATAAATTCAATTAAAAATATATTAAATTTGTAATTTTAACTCATTTAAACTTTTTAATCGGAGTCATAAATATATTTGATATCATTATCCTATATAGTAAATCAAATGTTCATATTTTCTTCGAGAACATGATAATTTTAATTAAAGAGAGAAAAATATAAATTAAAATTTTTTTTAGTTAATAAATTTTTTTTTTCAACTAAAAAGTAACGACGAGAAATATTTTTTCATTTTTGCGACATATGACTCACAGGCTCATGGTCCTGATTGGAAAGTTCCATTAGGAAGAAGAGATAGTTTAACAGCAAACCAATCTCTTGCAAATCAAAATCTTCCAGGTCCTTCTTTAAACCTTACTCAACTAAAATCTTTCTTTGCTGCCCAAGGTCTCAACACAACTGATCTAGTTGCACTTTCAGGTATAAAAGTTTGTCTCCACAAAATATGAAACTTTTTTCCTTATATTTTGCTTCAGAGAAAGTTTGTATATATAAGAGTGTCTGATTGTATATGTTTTGGTAAATTTTCAGGTGCTCATACAATTGGTAGAGCCCAATGCAAATTCATTGTTGATCGATTATATAATTTTAGCAGTACTAACAATCCTGATCCAACTCTGAACACAACCTACTTACAAACACTACAAGCAATATGTCCAAACGGTGGACCTGGTACCAATCTTACCAATTTGGACCTAACCACTCCTGATACATTTGACTCTGCCTACTACTCCAATCTTAAAATTCAAAAGGGATTGTTACAGAGTGACCAAGAGTTGTTTTCAACGAGTGGCGCAGACACCATTGACATTGTCAATAGTTTCAACAACAACCAAACTCTTTTCTTTGCAAACTTTAAGGCCTCGATGATTAAAATGGGTAATATTAATGTGTTAACTGGATCTCAAGGAGAAATTAGACAACAATGTAACTTTATTAATGGAAACTCTGTTGACCTTGCTACAACTGTGACTAGAGAGTCGTCAGAAGATGGTATTGTTAGTTCATACTAAGTAATTTAATTAACACAAGTTGCAAAAGTAAGGAACCTAATAAAGATTAAAGAGTGTGCTCTATCTTCTAGAGGCATATACATGCCCTGTTCTTGTGGTGGATGGTGATAGATTTTGTACTTTTTGTACACTATGGCCACGTTTGTAATATTTGTTTTCCTATGTTATGATAATATTGATGAGAAATGGTATAAATATACCTTGATGTATTGACTAACTATTATATTCTAACCAACAAGCATGATATCGAATTAACTTCTATAAAAAAAAGTTGGCTAATGCTATCAATTATTTCAACAACAAAGAAGATAGTACTATACAATTTAGGGTGACTCACTAATGTGGTCTTAGATGTTAAAGAAATTATAAAATAATCCCTAAAATTAACAATACTATATTAATAATTTTGTCAGTTACTTCATAGCCGTTTAAGTCTCTTGCGAGTGAGTAATTATTTTTAATTTCTTTTAACTCTTTATTGAAATACTCGAGTTTATACTCTCTCAGAAAATTAACCATTTAACATTTTTGAGTATATTTGATTTATAAAAAAATAAAAATAAAAGACCTTTTTAAAACATTTGCAGTTTTTCCTATTACTTCTTATGTCCCACAACTCGTCCTGAGATATTAACAATAACAAATTTTTTCTTAAAATATAATGTCATTCTCAATTTTTAATATAATTTTAATTATTTTTTTCTTATATTAATCTTTAAATATTATTTTGTATACAATTTCCAAAATATTAATTAATATAATTTACATTGATAATAATAAAAAATACACTAATAATTAAAATAAATAATTTGATAAAATTATTTTTATCTTTTTTTAGATTATTACATTTTTTTTAATTAGTATGCATAGATTTTAAATGACACTTTATAATATAGAAGGAGTATTATTTTCTTTGTGGCGTGTGTTTTTATTTTTTTCTGACTGTGGCGATTGTAAACTCAACATCTTTGACGTGTGTTGATTTTGTTTATTAAAGAACCAAACTCTTTTGACAATTGTATAATATATTCAAGCAAACAACAATGTAAACTTGTATTGGACTCGGGACAAAGGCATATTCCGAGAATAGTCAAATCTGTTAGCTATGTTACAGTAAACTAATTTCGTTTTGTAGACCAAATTTATCACTCTAATTTTTAAAATTTCAATTTTCAATGCAGCACACTTGTTGATTAATTTATAAGTATATTAGTTATTTATTAACTAGGGATTGTAATTGGTTAGTGATCTAATTTGATTAATTAATTATTTAATTAATTGATATGATTTAGAATATAAGTGGATATTTAATAACTTATTTCGGAATAATGAAAATTTTAATTGACAATCATTTTAAGTATAGACTATAATCTTCAATATATTCAATATATTGGATACATTATATTTTGTAACTTCTCCCCTAAAGAGTATGCATAGAAAAATGAAATTGATAAAAAATTATAAGTCAAATATTTATTATATGTTTCTCTTTAGGTGTATTTTAGAATTGTCATTAAAAATTATCAACTCATAAATACAAATATTCACAATTATATATTTAATAAATCAAACATGTCGTACATTTTAAAATTATCAAGACTTTGTGTTTGTTAGATTATGGAATACATTATCAAAGCCATGTTTCTAGATGTTTTATATATAGTATTATATTCCTACATATAAGCAAACACTTCACCACATAATATCATGTCCTATGTCCTTGAAGAAAGGTCGGCAAAAAAGGAAAAAAGACCATGCAGACAAATAAGACCAAACAAAACTAGGGCTAGCTAGCACATTATTATTCATCACCAAAAGAGATCGAAATTTTAATTTCTTTCATTTGGATGAGAAATATTTATTTAAACTATATTTGAATTATTTGAATTGGGTGATGTCTCCTCTTGTTGTCAACATGTTGGGTATAAAATGTTTCTCTTGCGGTTGTCTTGTTGCACGGAAAGAGGCAAGAGAGCAAAAGACAATAAAGAATAAACGAAAGTAGATCTTGAGATCCCTAAAAACCAATCAATAAATAGCAGTTAGTGGTTTGGTTATGATACTACGTAACTTCCTACCTCCTTTCCTGTCATGTTTTTTTGTATATCAATGCAAAGTACAGCCTCAATCGATATTATAATAGTGTGATTTAAAGTTTTTATACACATTCAAAAACATCATTCTATTAAACTATTATCTTAATTATTTGTGTGTTTTTTATTATTATTTCGGCAAAATACAATTTTAAAATTGTGTAATTAATAATAATAATTAAAATGTATTATAAAGAAAAAATAATAATTAAAATTACATATTAAAAATTAAGAAAGAGATTTATTTTAAAACATATTTTTTAGTAAAATAACTTTCATGATAAAACAGAAGAGTTATAAATAAAAACATAAAATTACTTGGCAAATATTGATTAACCATATTTTATTTTATAAGAGATCAACATTTCATCGCCATAATTCAAATTAAAATTTCAACAATTCATCTCTTAACGGAATTTTTATTTATATTTGTTTTTTTATCTTAATTGTCTACTTTTTTAAGAGAGTCGAAGTTTTGATAATTTGAAGTTTAATAAAAATAAGTGGAATTTAATAAAAAATTATTATAACAAAAATTCAACCTCAAATTTTACTAAATAATTTATTTTCAAATAAACTTCATTAATCATTTGTACTGAATCACTTCATTGAATCTATATAGATTGGTTAATTTACTTTTACTTTGAGAATCACTTTTTATTGGTTGAAACAGAACAAGAGAATATGCTTTCGAATAAAAATCCTGTATCTGAAAAATAAAATAAAAATAAAGGCTTTATTTGAGAATCTTTTTCTATATCACAGTATCACAGAACAAAACTCGATGAGAAATCTCTCGCACACATATTTTAAGGGCAAATGCCAATATGTTCATAAGTACACGTATTTTAACGATACATGTTAAAAAAATCAAATATAAAATTTAACTTAAAAAAATGATGTATAACTCATAAAAACATTAACAATTATTTTATTTAACACAAAATATTTACATTAGCAAGTGCCCTAATTGTAGTGGTTGAAATAGATTAAATTGGACTACACTTTGAATCTGATCTACCTCACATCTCGATCCCTATTGAAATGAATATTTTTAATTTATTTTTTTACTAAAAAATAATAGTTATTAATTCAAATTAATAAATATTATATTGATCGAGAATATCATAATTCAAAGTTGCTAAAATTAAAACGAATAAATATAAAATTGAGGTATTCAGAATACTCAAGCCTCCGAAAAATTTAACATTGATAATGCCAAATTATTGATTAAATTTATACTTGATCGAAGTTGGTCAGTCAATCTTAATCAAAGAACACAACAACAAAATAGAAAAAACAAAACATAAATTGCACCAAGATGACGAACAAATATAGTGTCATATGCACTGAGATGACAAAATCACAAAATAAAAACTAAATATATGTAAAAATTATTTATATAATAAAAAAAATAATAAATAATTTTAGATATAATTATAAAAAATTGGTTAGGTTGTCAAATCTCTTTTTTCAAAGAAATTGATAGTTAAAAAATCAAATAAGTTTCGATGATAAAAAAAAAATAATAATTAAATCTCAGCTGAAAAACTTTACAAGTAATGCCACTCACACATGGTGTTATATATTATCTAATTTTTTAATATATATATATATATATATATATATAATATACATTATCTAGTTTATATACTTTAATATTTACGTAATTTTCATTATTTGACTATAATATATCCGGTCCAAAAAAATATTATTTGACAACAATACATGATCTTGCGCTACATATTTTTATATATAATTTTATCGACTGAGATATGCGAGGTCGTTGTATAATGCAGTTGGTAATGAGGTGTGAAGTGTAGCAGGTATGACTAAATTTTAAATTAATAAAGTATAAAAGAGTTCTAACATTTTCTTTACATCCACAACCCTAACTTGTTGGCGTGTTCTTTACTCTTGAATGAGTAATGTTTAACTTCCTATATTTTATTTAAAAGCTTCCTCACAAACAATTTAATAAATATGCACTAATAATATAAAAAAGTATTACATATACATATATAACTTTTACAATTTACACTATATTATTAAGTTAGTATTTCATGCTCTATGACCCAAATTCAGCTAATCATGCCTGCAAACTCCTTTAGTTTGGTTTGAGCTAGGGACGGGTCCTAAGATTTTGTGTGCTTTACATAGTGATAAATTGGTGTTATGATAATTGTTTGAAAATTATTCTCTTTATATGTGAATTACATTTTTTTTAACACAATTAGTTAAGTGATACACAAAATTAGGAGAAAGCTTTCATATCAACTCTTCTTTATATATATCTATATGTTTGGCTTAATTCTAATTTTGATTATCTATTTCTATAAATTCATGAAATTGATATTCATATTTTAAAAATAAATAGTTTTTATCTATTTTTTATATTTATTAATGAAAAAATAACAATTTGACATATTTTAAATCATGTTACGATTTTATAATAAAGAATTATATAAGTACATTAATTAATCATATGTCATTAATTAAATTACAAAAATGAAAAATTAATGAAGTTGAAGATTAAGTTGTTGTAGGATTTTATTGCGATTTGTTGGGGATTAATCATTATAAATCATCGTATCATATGTCACATTATTTAAAGAATTATATGTTTAATTTTTTAGTTAAAAATTCAAAATAGACACCAAAACTATCATATTTTAAAATAGATTAATTAATTTCGTGAATTAGTGTAAAAATGGGAGTTAAAACTACAATTAAGTCAATATTTTTTATTCCATAGTGAAATTTCTGATATAACATCGAATACTTTTATTTTCTTCTTCATCTATTAAGGAATGAGGTGTGGTTTAAAGTCATTTTTTGGCATGAAATCACCCTTACCAACCTTTTTTTTTACTTAAATAAGTGAATTTCACATATATTAGTTTTTTTTCCTTCTGTGTTGTTTGTGATTTTGTAGTTCAAGTGCGATTGTGTTTTATTTCATCGTCTTAGTTTGATATTTTGATTTCCCATCTAATTGTGGTGTTTTGATTTCTCATATTTGCCAACATAGTTAGATTGGTCATGTTAGAAATCACCTATATATAATCGATATAAGTGAAATTGACAAATATTTTTTCATTATTCTCGACCATAAGTCACATGTAAAAGAAATTAGTTTGATTGTTTGAATTATTATTTTGGTTTGTTGTTCTTAAGTTATAATTTAACTAACAAATACTGATATTATTAAGTTAAAAATTGTGTCTCATGTTTGATCAGAGAATCTCAAAATTGTAAGAAAGTTTCTAGTGATAATTATATCATTTTATCAATAAACAAAAAAAAATTGATTTATATATCATTAACATATTTTTTTACTTTCTCGTTAATCTCATATATGACTGAAAAATGTTCAAACATATAGTCAAATTCAATTATACTATTCTCATTCATATTTAAATGAAGATTATGGTTTCCGTCAAAAAAAATATATATATAATAGTCTTTCTTCAATTACAAACTACTCCTTTTTTGGCAACTACTCCTTTATTAAAGCATAGAAAGAAAATTCGCACGTTCTTTTTCATTATTTAGAATAAAAATCGAACCAACAACAGTACCGACAATGAAAATACAAAAGAACGAAATTGCATTGGTAATTTAACTTAAACTAAATAAAAGCCTCAGCCTCATTGTATCTCATAATTGCAAGCATTGGAAAGAAGAAAAATAATGAATCCACTTAGTCTAATTGCAACAGCTTTTTGTTGTGTTTTGTTTATAGTAATTGGAACAATACCCTTTTCTGATGCACAATTAGATCCTTCATTTTACAATGATACATGTTCCAATGTTCATTCAATTGTACGTGTTGTCCTCACAAATGTTTCACAATCTGATCCTAGAATCCTTGCTAGTCTCCTCAGACTCCACTTTCACGACTGTTTTGTTCAAGTATGTGCATTCTCCATCTCCTACTTTTAACTATTTCTTCATTCATAAATCATCATTTTTCAATAGTTTATCTCATAAACACTTAAATTCAATAAACTATTAATATTTATGATTGAATGTAATTTTTTTTTAAAAAATTAAAATTTAAAATTTTGAGTGTACGTACTGGAAGAGGAGAGTAGTACTAGGGATTAGTTATCTCTATAAGCTCAAAATCATTTACTAATGTATCATCATTTATTTTTATATAAGCTATATTTAATGTTTCCTAATTCTCATATTATTGAACTATCATCTATTGACAAACAAATGAAGTTATTTTTATGAAATTATTTGTTTTTTTAAATTATTTATTATCCCATTTAATTTTTTTTTTTGCAATAAATATATACAGATATTATTGATAAAATAATAATTAATTTTGTATTGATTTTAAAAATGACAAATAACAAGGAACAATTTTTTTTTTCTAAAAAAAAAAAACAAGTAAAAAAGAAAAGAGGAAGTATATGGTAACAATTGTGAAATTTGTGGTAGGGTTGTGACGGCTCAATTTTGTTGAACGATACAAGTACAATAGTGAGTGAGCAAAGTGCACCACCAAATAATAACTCCATAAGAGGTTTGGATGTGGTAAATCAAATCAAAACAGCAGTGGAAAATGCTTGTCCCAACATAGTTTCTTGTGCTGATATTCTTGCCCTTGCTGCTCAAATATCTGTTGATTTGGTATGTACATTTCATTCCTAGTCATACATTTAAATGAAAATCTTTATTGCTAGAAGCTTTCTTTTTCTTAATGAAAAGGCATAAGCTATTTATATGTACAATATTATAACATTGAAAATAATGTTGCATAACTTTTTCTGACTATTAACACCCCCAATTTTTCTGACGTACATATGTTTTACAAAAGTTTATTTTGGATAGAAAAAATTGTCATTTATTTTTTTGTTTTCAAAATGTAAAATGTGTCAAAAAAATACACATTCAAAAATAAACTTACAACAAAGTATAGGTGTGTTAGCAAAAATAGTGTTATTTATTTCCTTCATAGTTAATAAAATAGTTGGTGGGCTTTCATAAGCTTATAAGCCCAATTTTGGGTAAGGTAACGCTTTCAGAAAGTGCGTCTGGTTGTGTATATTTTGGTTTGGGCCTTTTGGGTCGGGTTGATGAGCTGAGCTAGTAATTTTCATTTTGCATATTATAAGACATGTTGTAATAACTTTCTTGACTGTAAATTAATTATTAAAATAAATTTACAGTTAAAAGATTAGCTATTTGTAAATTGACTAAATAATTTTTGTGGGGAAATGTAAGTAAGTTGTAATAACAATTTCCTTTATTATTAGAAATCAATCTCGGTACTCTTAGATTTACAACACTTACATATAGATTTACAACACTTACATATTGTACATCAATCACTTACATTATATCATCAACTTTAATGAGTTAAAACAAATCATTATCAAGGATATGTGACTATATACTTCATCATAAAGTTTCAATTTTATTTATTATTAACTAAAGTTGTCATCTATATTTGTCTAAAATTTTGTTTACTATTTTACCCATTTTACAATAATCCAACAATATTATTGAAGGCAAATGGTCCAGTTTGGGAAGTTCCATTGGGAAGAAGGGATAGTTTAACGGCTAATAAAAGTCTTGCAGCTCAAAATCTTCCAGCACCCACCTTTAACCTCACTCAACTTAAATCCACATTTGCTAATCAAGGCCTCAATACTACTGATCTAGTTGCACTATCAGGTACGAAAATATTCTCTTCAAAATATGTTGCATGAATGTATGTAATATATATTGAAATACAAATTTTATAACCCACCACCTATTACACTTTTTTATAAAAGAAAACAATAATCGCTTTTATGAGTTTTTATCTCTTTGTTACAATTTTAAGAAAAAAAAATCAAAATCTGAAAAA
>JBBPBS010001075.1:7931271-8033380 GCA_037974835.1 Cicer judaicum | reverse complement strand
AAAAAAAAAAAAAAAAAAAAAAAAAAAAAAAAAAAAAAAAAAAAAATCTAAAATATATTTTAAATAAAAAGTTGTTTCGAATAGTTTCTTATAAATTTATTTTTAACAGTTTTTTTTTATAAATTATTTTCATTACTGTAAACAAACACAAAATACTTATTTTATTTTATTTTAAATTCTAACAAATAGTCTATAAATTATTGAATATCAAATTTTTTTTTTTTTTTTTATATAATTCATTCCAAACCGATTCTTTGTAACTCCAATAATCCAATTTTTATAATATGATTGCATTAATTTTCTTCAATCATTTTTTAGGTGGTCATACAATTGGAAGAGGTCAATGCAGATTCTTTGTTGACCGATTATACAATTTTAGCAATACTGGTAATCCTGATTCAACTCTTAACACAACTTATTTACAAACACTACAATCAATATGTCCCAATAGTGGACTTGGCACCAACCTCACCAATTTAGACCCAACCTCTCCTGATACATTCGACTCGAACTACTACTCCAATCTTCAAGCTGGCAATGGCTTGTTTCAGAGTGACCAAGAGCTTTTTTCAACAACGGGTGCAGATACCATTGCAATTGTCAATAGTTTCACCAACAATCAAACTCTATTCTTTGAAAATTTCATAGCCTCCATGATAAAAATGGGGAATATTGGAGTGTTAACAGGATCTCAAGGTGAAATTCGAACACAATGTAATGCTGTGAAGGGGAATTCTTCTGGATTGGCTAATGTAGCTACTAAAGAATCAACACAAGATGGCATGACTAGCTCATTCTGAATATATATGATTAATCAACATAAGCTGGAAAATGAAGAAGTGTCCATTTATTGACACATACATTTAATTAACCTTTATTCATATATTCTACATCTATCTATATATACTATATGTGTTTGTACTTTTTTTTTTACAAGATGTGTTGGTACTTGAGTCTAATATGAACAAACTATGATTACTTACTTATTTATATCTTTGGTAATATAATCATGATCACCAATGCTTTAAAATTTTAACTTGTATTAACAAAGTTGAGTTAAAAGTATGGCTTATAAATAGTAGATGGAAAAATAGATATGTTCTTATTAATGAATATAAGAGACACTAAAGGATTTTTTAAGGAGGTTGAGGAGTTCAACTCTAAAAGTAATTTTAATATTTTTTTATGTAAGCAACATAGAGGCATTGTGTCGTAAATAGGAAAATTTTCATTTTTCAATATAGTAGTGTATTTATAAGAGGTTCGTAATATTATATTAGAAATTACAAAATTATAGAAATAAAGTTGCATCTCATATTTTATATTAAATGATTATAAACGATACAAAAACAAAAAAATACAATAACTCTATTCCAGAGCATATTTGAAACTTATTCTACAAACTAAAATATCTAATGACTAATCTTAATACATGTATGCTTATTTAAGGTTTTAAATTTAAACGTATCGGACAAGGAAGCAATTAAAAAAATTATGGATAATAAAGACCAAAAGTCAATGCTCAAAACGAACTTGGGGAGAAATTAAGATCTAGTAAATATAAGACACGTGTACATGTAAGACAACTTGGTGTTAAGTAAAATTATATGTATGTAAGCACATATTACTTTAATGCAAGACCTGTGCTTAGTAATAATACTACCACACCATAATTAAATAAATTAGGCTTAGTTGAGTAATCTCCCACCACACTAAGAAATAGAACTAATTACATCAGTCGCATATTATAAGTTATTTTAGCAAAAAAAATTTCTCATTATATATATAGATAGAGAGGTTGATAATTTACACATATATTTACAACCTACAAACTTTTTTATTAACAACCTAAAAACTTTTTTTATTTGGACACAAAACCACATCATCTCTATTAAAAATATTACTTTAATAAATGAGTATTAATGTCAAAAAAGAAAATGTATAAATTATTAATATACAGTACACATTCTATAATTATAGATGCATGTAAATTTGCAAGCACACTATGGAAATAAATAACACATAAAACAAAAATTATAATTGCAATCTCTAAATATAATTTGATTAAGAATATACGACTTTGAGTTCTGAATGACCTGGCATCCATGAAAATGAGTGAGGAATGTTTAAAGTTTATTATATTATTGATAGTAGAAATAAAATACATATGAAAAATATAATACAAATGTGTCTACACTCTGACTTTTAGTATGATAAGATTTTTCATAAATAAATCACGAAGTTTAAAATGTTAATTTTTTTATGAATAAATCACAAAGTCTAAAATGTTAAGTTGAAAGATTAACTATACACCAAATTAGTGAGTTGAAATAGTCGATCAATACACATATAATTATTTGTCTTTTGTTAATGTTTTTCATTGTATATTTTCTCTATATTTATTAACTTTATTCTCAACGCTAGGTGTTAAAACATTTTGTGGATAGGTAGCATAAGTTTTGTATTTCATTGTTCGAAGAAGTCGATTTTTTTTTTTTGGACAAGAACAATAAGTTAACTATATGAACACATACGGCATATAAAAACATCTATAGGGATCTTAAAAAAAGCAAGTCAATAATCGATCCCAAAAAAGCAAAGTCTTTAACGTAAATATCAAGAAACAATTCCTCATCATACCGTAAAATATTGAAAAAAAAAAAAATTTATATACTTCGAATATTGATAATCAACTTGCTAAATTGAAGGAGATGAATGCAAATTTTTGCTGATTTAGTATTAACGTATAAATATAGTAAAAAAAAATGAATTAATGTATCAACCGAGGGAGATATATTTATTTTAAAGTAATATAAATTACTAATAAATTAAAGATAATAATCTAAATATAAAAAATATTATCATCGAATAAACAAATAAATATGTCTACTAATAGAAAAAATTGAAATATCGCAATAAGAAGTATTCTGATATGTAATTAAGTCAAATCATTACAAGTTTGTGTTTTGATATAAGTTAGATCATCTAATAAACAAAAATAAATAAAAAAATTTAAACAAAGTTTTCAATGACTCTGAACAAGTTGTTAAAGTTGTATTTGACTTGATGAAAGGGCTCTCAAACGTATTTCTGATGAATCCGTTAATACCAAAACCAATTTGAATTATGTCTCTGATAAAGTATATCAAGCAAAATAATTGTTTGTTTTGATAAATATGTCAATTAAAATAATTGTTTATTTCTGATAAGTGTATCAAATAAAATTATTATTTGTCTCTAATAAATATGTAAGTAAAATAATTGTATATCTTTAATAATTATAACACATTCTATCGTATGACTGTTAAAAAAAACATTTTTTTATCAATACTTTGATAGAAGTAATCTAGCTCTTTGAAATAACAAGCTATGATGGCACATGTCTTTCTATAAATAAAAGGTTCACTACATTGTTGAATCTCACAAATTAAACGGACACAATTCAAATTAATTTAAGACAAAAAAAAATGGTCTCTCTTCATCTAGTAGCAACAACTCTATGTTGTGTAGTGTTTGTTCTTGGAGGGTTACCTTTCTCCTCAGATGCACAACTTGATCCATTATTTTACAGAAAAACTTGTCCCAACTTGCATTTTATTGTAGTTAAAGTTGTGTTGGAAGCTTCATTATCAGATCCTCGTATTTTCGCCAGCCTTGTTAGGCTTCATTTTCATGACTGTTTTGTTCAAGTATGTCCCCCTAATTTCTTATAGTCCACATAAACTCAATTTCAGTTTTCCTTTCAATTACATGTCTGAAGAAAATTAAAAAAAAAAACAAACAAAAAACAAAACAAAATCATTTGGTTTTGAACATTATCAATAAATTATTCCAAACGTTCATCCAAAGTATATAATATGATTTTTTACTAACAATCAATTTTTTCGTTTAAGTTAAGATGTACATTTAAAATGCTCCTATTGCATTTACTTATTTGTACTCTATTCTTTGAATTCTTTGAGACTCTCGTTTAAAGTTTCAATAAAAGCTTATTATAAGGTTATAATTTAATTTTTATATAATTATAAAGTCAACACATCATGATTAATTATATACATGACTTTAATAATAGTTTAATAAAAATTAAACATTATTAATAATATAATAGTTGTAATTGATTAACTGTGTAAAAATTATTTACTCTAGTATTGTATTTAAACTAAATATTCGATTATAAATAAATGCATATTTGATCAATATGTTAGTGAAATTATACATCCTTATCAAATTATACACATTTGTATTGTATTTAGGGATGTGATGCATCAATTTTGCTAAACAACACTGCAACAATAGTGAGCGAACAAGAAGCTTTACCAAATAACAACTCCATAAGAGGTTTGGATGTTGTGAATGACATAAAAACAGAGGTGGAAAAAGCATGTCCTGGTGTTGTTTCTTGCGCTGATATTCTTGCCTTGGCAGCTCAAGCTTCTTCTTTTTTGGTATGCATTTCTCATCCTATAAAAAATTACCATTCAATACAAATTTTGCTTCTTCTTAATGTAATTAATAATTGGTTTCAAATACAACTACACATTTGAAGTTAGTAATTTTTAAAAAGTGTTCAATAAATAATATGCTCATTCATTTGAAGCAAATTGTTAATGAATTTATTATATGGTAAAATAACTTATTAATCGCTATAAAATTTTAATATTTTATTTTTAATTTTATAAAAACATTCGTAATTTTATAATCCCAAAAAAACTCCAATTTTTTTTCTACTTTAAAGTCAAGTACATCCTTCGAATTATTGAATATTTTTTCAACAATATTTTTTATACTATAAACAGTCAATTACAAAAATTTCTATTTTTTTAATAAATAATGAATTAAACATAAATTTAAATTTTTTATATTTAAAAATTTATATTTAATTTATCTTTTATTAAAAAAAATTAAATTTATGTATATAATAATATACTTGTAAAATATCATTTGAAAATTTGAGATGAAAATTATGATAAGTCAATAAGTTGGAGGAGTGAGGATGGTTTATTGGTAGACAATGGGGTGAAGATAAAGTAGGAGAGGTCTTTTGATTATAATTCGTTTATCATTATGAATTATTAGATGAGTCAAATAATAAAAATTGATACATTATTAAAAAAATAATAAGAAAGTTATTTATTTGTCAAGCCATTTTTCAACATAATTATTTTTGTATGAGTAGACACCAGAGATTAAACTAGATAAATCTAAAATTAGATGGACAAAATTTAAAATATAAAAATAAAAAAAAAAATAAAAAAAAAACTAACATATTATTAGAGCCATATTACACGAACTCAAGGACAATTAACACATTAATTAATAATATTTTGATATTTCTTAGAGAGTAACATTTTTTAACATGTTAGATTTTGTTTTTTGATAGGCTGGTGGTCCTTGTTGGAAAGTTCCACTTGGAAGAAGGGATAGCTTAACAGCAAACCAAACTCTTGCTAATCAAAACCTTCCATCACCTTTCTCCACTTTGGATCAACTTAAAGCCTCATTTGCCTCTCAAGGCCTCAACACTACTGATCTAGTTGCTCTCTCTGGTATGGTTATTTTTTTCCAATTATTTTTAGTAGTATCTATATAAGTTACAACAATTAACTAATCATGTGAAATAAAAAATATTCATGAAATCAAATCATTCACAATTGAGCATCTTCATTAATTTTTTTCATTTTTTTATGTTAGTATACTAGTTGTTATTTGTTATTATGTTCTTCTTCACAGGGGTTTAAACCTTAATTCTTTAATGTCTTGAATTATTAAATCTCTTAGTACAAATCAATTTAACTATACCACCTTGCAATTATATGTGATGATGCATATTGTTTGAATTTTAGGTGCTCATACATTTTGGTAAAGGTCGTTGCTTATTGTTTGTTAATCGATTGTACAACTTCAACAACACTGGCAAACCAGATCCAACTCTTAACACAAATTACTTAAAAGATCTACGCAAAATATGCCCCCAAAATGGAACCGGCACCAATCTTGTAAATTTGGATCCAACCACTCCTAATAAATTTGACAAGACTTACTACTCTCATCTTAAGACTGGCAAGGGCTTGTTTCAAAGTGATCAAGTCTTGTTCACACCCAATGCAAGTACCATTAAAATCATCCTTAAATTTCGTAATGATGAAAATATTTTCTTTGACAACTTTAAGATTGCTATGATTAAAATGGGTAACATTGGTGTTCTAACGGGAAACCAAGGAGAAATTCGAAAACAATGCAATTTCATCAACCAAAAATCTATTGAGCAAGATATTGATATTGTGGCTTCCAAAGAACCGTCAAAGGAGGGTATGATTAGCTCAATCTAAATCAATTAAGATGGCTTGTATAGTATATATTATGATTGAATACCACTAATAAAGAAGTTATCCCATTTGCTATTTATATTTTTTTTAAATGACAAATGTTAATCGATATTTTGTCGGTGGATGGTTGAACTCGTTTTTATAATAATAAAAAAATAATAATAAATAAGTGAATAAAAGATATTTCAATCCGTAACACTTCAAGTATTTTATTTTTATAAGCAAATATTTAGTACATTATGAGATTTACAACCAACATTAAAATGATATTTTTTTTTTATAAAAGAAAGAGAAAAAATAAATAAATTTTGTAAAATAAGTCTAACCACTAACTTACCAACACTCAAAAGCAAAGTCTCAGGAAAATCACCACAATAGCTAAAATCCTAGGTTACAAACAAAATCCTATTGAGTATTTAATCAAAGTCTAAGATAAGAAATGAATCAAGGAAACGTTGAATTAATAAAAGAAATGAATCAAGGAAACATTGAATTAATAAGGTAACACTATTGTAACTACATCTAGAGTAATTGGAGATATCCTCAAGTTCTTTACTAGAAACCCTAGTTGATGCAATTAGATCATGTCATATCTCTTCCCTAATTCAAGCCTAGTACGTGATACTTGTGAACCACGAAAACCGACACATATCATCTTCCATATCTCGCTAAGCAAATATAATTTGTCAAGCAAGTTATGTTTCTTTTTTTTTATACAAATTGGATTCATTGAGAGATGTTGAATGATATGCGCTTATTTATTTATAGTTACTTGGGACACAAGTTTCTAACTTAGAGCTTAGGGAAGCTCATCCTAAAACCCTAAAACACTTTGTATTAGTTTAAATTAATCTTAATCAAAACATATACTTGTTGGACACAAAAGATGGTTTTACAATAGTTATGGATATCAGCCACAAACATAACCCACAAGTTTCGTAGTCACAACAATGAACGAAACCATTTAGATAAGAGTGGATGTCATTGTCCATACTTTGGACACTAAACATTGATATCTCTTCTGATATGAATTTGAACTCGAGTTCACTATGTTGTGGAAGTCTAACTTATTCCGCTAGACTCAATTTCCGTTGGTTATATTTATTTTTAATACTCTAAAAATAAATTATATGACAAATAAAATATCTATATTATAGATTGTGTCTCCACCATATTTTAATTTTTTTTTTAAATAAATATGTGAGTGTTGTTATAATTATAGTCTTTAAATGTATTAAATTACAAAATAAACTTTGACGTGTCTTTTATTAATTATTTTGATCTTTAAATTTGTCTTTAGTTAATTAATTTAATCTTTAATTTTCTTAGTCACTTTAGTCTATGAAGTTACTAAAAAAAAGGCGTTTGTGAATGTGTTGATAATTTTGATAAATTTAAATACTATAAGATAACATACAACAACCATTAAAAAATATCAATATCCTCGCCACTTTATATTTATGCGTTCGTCTCGAATCACGACCTAACAAGAAAGCAAAAGTTCCCAACAAATTTCTTATCAACCACGTAATTCCTAATAATTTTGAAAACACACTACGCCAAAAATTGCATTTTACAGCGTTTTTTTTAAGCCTTCTACAGCGCTTTTTCAAAAAAAAAAAATGTTGTGGATTCGAGCGCTATAAAAGCTACAACAGCGCTTGTAAAAAAGCGCTCTTAAAGGAACCTTTTATAACGCGCGCTTATTATGCACCTTTGACAGCGCTTGCTAACAACAAGCGCTGTAAAAGGCATACCCATATTTCATATATTTGGGTTACCTTTTACAGCGCTTTTTGGTAACAAGCGCGCTGTAAAAGGCATACCCATATTTCATATATTTGGGGTACCTTTTACAGCGCTTTTTGGTAACAAGCGTTGTAAAAGGCATACCTATATTTCATATATTTGGGGTACCTTTTAGAGGAATTTCTTTTTGCTCACTCGTAATTTCTTGATTCTCATATTTACCGCAAAGTTCATTAATATTTTAACATGAATTAAAATTTCTTGGAGTTAAGGTTTCGATATTTTACAACAAAATTGTTGGTAAAAAAAATTAACAACAATATTTACAATGAGGTGATAATATGAAAATTTTGATATTCCAAGGGATACAAGGGGAAATCCAAAATCCAACCCTTACAAACAAATACTCAGTTTAATTTTAAACACATCCACGATTTGTGAAAATTTTTCTACCTCAGTTTTAAAATATACGATACTTTTTGATAATTTTCTTTTACTTCTTTTTATTAAAAATTTTAAATTTTCAATTGTATTAATTAACTTTTTTAATATTATATTCGTAATTTATTTATTTGGACACAAGAAGAACTATATCCATTGGAATTTGGGAGAAGACCATACACTATCGCACTAAAATAAACTATTTTATTCCTCTTAAAATAATTCAATTATTTGATTATCTTATATACATTAAGAAAAGTAAGTATATATATAGATGGAAAAAAAATATTACTTTTATTAAATTATTTTTGTTCGATATTAATATAATATAAATGTTATAAATACATAGTAAAAAATATTATATTGAAAATAATATAAATATTATTAATTAAATGATCTAATTGAAAAAAATATATATGAAAAATTGAAAGGTGATCAATTGATTCAGGATAATTTTTTCTTTTACAAATAAATCAATTATTTTATAATAAAAGAAATAATATTTAACAGACTTGCAACTATGCAAATATAAATGCATGATTGTGAGTTCTCTTCGACCCTCCTTTGAAAATAGGTAAAGTTTCATTCACTATGACGTTGAATTTGAATGATTTTTAATGAAGGTTGTTTTTATTTATAAAAAACAAACACAAAAAAGAAATTAATGTAAAATACTGCATCACTTTTATGTTTTTAGATCGATATAAAAATATACAAAAATTAATTATCAACCTACTGTTATAGGTGCAAAGAACACAATCTATAGGTTGAACTTCTTTTTAAGAGGGTGCGTTTAGGGGAAGTTAGATTCTCTATTGCAGACTAGACTACAATGCAACGGAGGATTTGTGGGTGAGAAAAAATAAAAATAGAAAATAGTTTAAATCGTATTTAGAAAATATTAAGATCAAATAGATAATTTTTAAATAAATTGTGGATTGTTATGCTTTTGGGTAGAAAATTAAGGTCAAAGAAACTAAAGATAGAGAGTGAATGAGAATTGGGGCTTTTGTATTCATTAACTTCAAATTGAAATACAAGACAGCTTTTATATCCTTCTAACAACTAACATACCCTAACAACCTTCTAACTAACTCTATTTTTGGTATTAACTCTCAACACCCCCCTTTAATACCAAAGATATAAGAGAAAAACACTTGATACTCTATTCACCATGTGCTGCAAAACAGCAATTCTCAATCAGAATTTCACTACATTCAACATATTCCTCAGCTTTATGAATCTTTCAGCTTTCAAAGCTTTAGTCATAATATCTGCCAATTGATATTCAGTTCTGCAGTGCTTTAAACTGATTCTTCCCTTTGTGACTTGGTCTCTAATAAAGTGGAACTTTGTTTCTATGTGTTTACTGCGCCCATGAGAAACAGGATTTTTTGCTAAATCGATTGCAGACTTGTTATCAATCTGCAGTTCCATTTCTTGTCCAATATCTACCTTGAGTTCCTTCAACAATGAAGATAACCATAATGCTTGGCAGGCTGCACCACAAGCTGATATATATTCAGCTTCACAAGTGGAAAGGGCCACCACAGATTGCTTTCTTGAGCTCCATGAAATAGGACCACCAGCAAACATAAAAACATTTCCTGATGTACTCCTTCTATCCTGCTTGTCTCCACACCAATCAGAGTCTGAAAATGCTACAAGTTGTAGCTTACCCTTCCCTGATTGTTTAGGAAATAGGACACCAAAATTCACTGTCCCTTTCAGGTATCTCAATATCCTTTTAGCAGCTGCTAAATGAGATTGCTTTGGTTGAGTCATGAATCTACTAACCATTCCAACACCATAAGAAATCTCTGGCCTGCTGTGACAGATGAATGTCAAACAACCCACCAGCTGTCTAAACAGTGTTGCATCAACAAATGGTTCATCCTCTAGCACTTCCAGCCTCAGATTTCCCTCTATTGGAACTCTGACTTCATTGCAATAAGTCATGTTGAACCTTTTCAGCACATCTGTAACATACTTCTTCTGATGCATTATTATTCCATCTTTAGTCTTGACAAATTCCATTCCGAGGAAATAGGCCAATTCACCCAGATCAGACATTTCAAATTCTGATTTAAGCTTCTGCTTCATTCTTTCAATTTATGTTTCACCACTGTCTGTAATAATCAAATCATCCACATACAAGCAGATCAACACCATATCACCATTGCTGAGAATTTTGATGTAGACTCCATACTCAACTGTACACTTTCTAAAACCAGATTGAGTAAGAAAGGAATCTATTCTTTTGTTCCAAGCTCTTGGAGCTTGCTTTAGCCCATAGAGTGCTTTCCTAAGTCTAAGCACCTTCCCTTTACTGTTTGTAGCTTCAAATCCAGGGGGTTGAGATACATAGACCTCTTCATCAAGAGGACCATTCAGAAAGGCAGATTTTACATCTAGCTGCAGTAGTTTCCAGTTGTTCCAGCTTGCCAAAGACACAACAACTCTAACTATTTCAAATCTAGCAACAGGAGAGAACACTTCACTGTAATCAAATCCCTCCTTTTGCATGAAACCTTTGGCTACCAATCTTGCTTTATGCTTTGCTATGCTCCCATCTGGTTTCAATTTCACCTTATATATCCATTTCACACCAATGGGTGTCTTGCCTTGAGGAAGAGTGGCAAGTTCCCATGTGTTATTTTTCTCAATGGATCTAAGTGAACTAAGTGAACTAGTTCTCCATCATCTGCATCAGCCATGCAAACTAAGTGAACTAGTTCTCCATCATCTGCAATTGCACTATCTGGAAACACTTCATAGTCTTGAAGTCTAGTAGGCAAGTTTCTATTTCTCATAGATCTTCTCTCAGCACCATCTTGGTCTAAATTTTCCTGCACTTCTTCATTGTTAACTTGTTGTTCAACAACTTCAGTGTTTGCTGATGGTTCAATTTCTGTAGGTAACCCAAAAACAGTACCATTATTTCTGTCTAGTTCTCCCCAACTACTTGTTTCATCAAAGTACACATCTCTGTTGTATGTTACTTGCATAAAGGCAGGATTTAGTAGCTTATAAGAACCTATTGGATGATAACCAATAAAGATAAGCTTTTCACTCTTATCTTCTAGTTTGCTTCTTCTCTGATCAGGCACATGTATGTAGCATACAGAACCAAAGACTTTGAGATGTCTAATTGATGGTGTCTTGCCTGTCCAAACTTCCTCAGGCACTTTATCCTCTAATTGTAGAGTAGGACATCTGTTTAGCATATAAACAGCAGTAACCATTGCTTCTCCCCATAGAGCTTTGGGAAGGTTCTTGCCTTTCAACATACTCCTAACCATGTTCATTATGGTTCTGTTCCTCCTTTCAACAACACCATTGTGTTGAGGTGTGTAAGGAGTAGTCACTTCATGCACAACACCATTTTCAGTGCAAAATCTTTCAAGTTCAGAGGAAGTAAATTCCCCTCCACCATCAGTTCTGAGTATCTTCAATTGTTTTCCAGATTGCTTCTCAGTAAGCATTTTAAAATGTTTCAGATTGGAAAAGACTTCACTCTTGGCTTTGATCAGATATATCCATTTTTTTCTGCTGAACTCATCAACAAAAAGCAGAAAATATTTGTTTCCACCAAAAGATGGAACTTCAAATGGACCACACACATCAGCATATACAACTTGCAGTAAGTCAGTGGCTCTAGTTGGAGTATAATTGCTAAAGGAATTCCTAGTTTGCTTGCACAATAAGCAATTCTTACATATAGTCTTAGGAATCTTAATATGAGGCAATCATAGAACCATTCCTCTTGACTGTAACAATCTCAAGTATTTAAAATTTAGATGACCATACCTCATATGCCATAGCCAAGTTTCATCAATAATCTCTTCTGCATTGAGACACTTTGCATCAAGTGCTCCAAACTTGACTTGGAAGGTTCCGTTTTCTGGTTAGAGGTGCACTCAGGATCTTCTTTTTTGTGTCATCATAAACATCCAGAATTCCATGTTGCAAGTTCATGTTGAAACCTTTCTCCAATAATTGCCCAATGCTGATCAAATTACTCTTCATGGCTGGAACATACAGAACTTCAGTTATCAGGGCTTTCTTGCCATCTCCTCTTCTGATTAAGACATCATCAGTGCCCTTAGCATCAACAGTTCTGTTGTCTGCAAATCTAACCTTGGTTTTCCTTGACTCATCAAAATTTACCAGCCATTCTTTATGACCAGTCATGTGGTTTGAACATCCTGAGTCAAGATACCATACTTCATCACTTGAAACATTATCTTTGGTTATCATCATGAGTAATCTGCATGGATCTTCAATATTTGTTGTTTCTTCCTTGACCAGATTAGCATCAGCATCAAGTTTTCTCCTATGATCATCACTACTGTTGGAGGCATGACATTCTGAACTATATAATGTCCAAAATTGTTGCAGCTGTAACACCTTACTTTCCTTTTATCAACATTTTTCTTGCCTTTGAATTGCTTGAACCCTCCTCTTCTATTAGAAGATTCAGGTTGATTTGATTCAGCCTTGATATTCTCATGATTACTGTAATTTCTTTCAAAACTCTCTCTGAAGTTTCTTCCCCTTCCTCGATACTTCTGACCAGATTTGCCCCTAGAGCCACCTCTGTTGAAAGTTTGTGCCTGTAATACTTGATCAGCAGCAGATCTCTCACCATTTCGTTCATTTAGTCTCTGCTCATGTGCTTCCAAGGAACCTTGAAGTTCCTCAATCTTCAAGGTATCAATCTTTCTTGATTCCTCAATAGCCACCACAATGTGATCGAATCTTGGTGTGAGAGTTCTTAGAATTTTCTCAACTATAGTAAGGTCAGACACCACCTCACCACATGATTTCATTGAGTTGGTGAGGATGAGAATTCTATTGAAGAATTCAGATACCTTTTCATTCTCATCCATTTGCATGAGTTCATATTGTCTCCTCATTGTTTGAAGCCTAACTTTCTTCAATTGTTCAGCACCAGCATTGCACTTTACCAGAATTTCCCATGCCTCCTTCGAGGTTGCTGCATTTGAAATTTTTTCAAAATGAGGTGGATCCACAGATTGGTGAAGAATCACCATGGCTTTGCAATCTTTCTTCTTGTTCTCCTTGTGTGTCAGCTTCTATGCATCAGTGGCATTCACCACTAGAGGTGGGTATCCTTCTTCAACAATGTTCATAACATCTTGATACCCAAGAATCGCTTTCATTTGAACACACCATCGGTTCCAATTCTTGCCATCAAGAACTGGAAAGTTGGAGACAACATTCCCAGGGTTAAGACTCATTCTTCACAACTTCTTGCAAGTTGGTGCGTGATCTTTTTCTGTTGCAGCGGAAGAAAAGAAACAAAGATCGTACTAAGCTCTATGATACCACTTGTTATGCTTTTGGGTAGAAAATTAAGGTCAAAGAAACTAAAGATAGAGAGTGAATGAGAATTGGGGCTTTTGTATTCATTAACTTCAAATTAAAATACAAGACAACTTTTATATCCTTCTAACAACTAACATACCCTAACTTCTAACAACTAACATACCCTAACAACCTTCTAACTAACTCTATTTTTGGTATTAACTCTCAACATGGATGAATATGATACTTCAATAAATATTTGATGAGTTATAAGTAAATTAATAAAGTGTTAAATTTTAATCTCTCTATTAGAATGCAAACAAAAATATATTATATCCAATTAATCTATTTCTCATGATACAGCTCCAACTATACTCTCTCAATAATAAAATTGAAATAAAAGTAAGTAAACAAACAAAAAATAATATATTTGATATAAAATTTAAATTAAATATATCAATTTTATTAATTTATTTTTATTTTTATTTATATTTTATTACATAATAGTGTGTGAGTTTAAGATTTTTGTGCAAAATTCAACCGATCAGTGTTTTATTTGGGTTTTAAATGTATAAGACAAGTAAAAAATTTATGCATGATAAAGACAAAAAGAAGTCAATGCTCAAAACGAATGTGTCTAGAAATTAAGAAGTTAGACGCATGGTTGCACATGTAACACAACTTGGTGTTAAAAGCTATATATAAAAACATCAGTATTCATCTCAAACAAAATAACGTAAAGATCAAGAAAATGTTCAATTGTTCAAACAACTCCTCAATGTTATCTTGTCCTAACAGAATGTTGCAATTTGTACTGATTTAGTACTATTAATGCATGAATTGGTCAAGAATTAATTGCAATAGTGGATCATTTGACTTCTATTTTTTATTTATTAAGAGATTGCCTTCTATTGGTGCATACACTTAGCAGGGTCGAATATTTATATTTAGAGTTTATTGTATTTTTTGTCTATGTAATACGAGATAAATCTAATTTTAGTTTATATAAAAAGAAAATTAATTAAGTATTCGTAATTTGAAATTGTATTATGTGCATCAAATATCTCGAATCCAAACACTAAAAATTACATAAATATTAAAAAAAAAATTATCGTCAATATAATCCCATAAAAAATACCAAGTTTATAATAAAAAAAAATAAAAAATAAAATGAAATTCGTTAAACTTTTCTTAAGATCAGCGCATAACAAAATTTTCTAATGTTCATTAAACGCCATTTGCATTTATCAAAGTTCATAATACCAATGTGTCTCTATAAATAAAGACTCATTCCACGTTAATACTCACAACTAGTAAAAGAAAAAAGAAAAACAATTCAAATTAATTTTACGCACACAAAAAAAAATGGTCTCTCTTCGTTTGGTAGCAACAACTATATGTTGTGTAGTGTTTGTTCTTGGAGGGATACCCTTCTCCTCAAATGCACAATTAGATCCATTCTTTTACAGAAAAAGTTGTCCCCAATTGCATTATATTGTACATAAAGTTATATTGAATGCTTCATAGAGAGATTAAAATTACACATAAATCTTTATTTTATGTTAAAATTAATGGTACAAGAAAGGAATTAATAAAATGAAATGATAGGCACATGGTCCTTCTTGTTGGAAAGTTCCACTTAGAATAAGGGATAGTGTTACAGCAAACCGTACCTTGCTAATCAAAACCTTCCATCTCCTTTTTCACTCTTGAACAACTTAAAGCTTCATTTGTCTTTCAAGGCCTCAACACTACTGATCTAGTTGCACTTTCAGATATTATTTTCTAATTTATTATTTGCAACAATAAATTATGCAAAAACAAAAAGTAATAAACTAGAGGAAAATAGGAGTTTCCTGTTTGATGAATCATAGTCTTACAAAATTCCCTATAAATAAAACACTTTTATTTTCTCATCCAACATGATAGTCCTGTTTTTCTCCAAACAGCAGAGGATTGTGATCCTAAACTAAATATATTCTTGAAATCAAATCATTCACAATTGAGCATTTTCATTAAGCTTGGTTATACTTACAAACAAATTTTCTACTTTTTTTTTTTTATTTGCAATTGTTAATATATTAGTTGTTATGTTCATTATTATTTTACTTATTTATTAGAGTATGAAACTTATTCCTTTAAATCCTTCAATTCGTTTAACTTTTAACTCAAACCAATTGAATTATTTGAGTTTAAATATTTTTTTAATGAAAAGTGTGCATATGACCATATTGATGAGTATCTAATTAAGAATGTATATGTTACAATTTCAGGGGCTCATCATACATTTGGTAGAGTCATTGTTTTGCATTTGTTAATCGCTTGTATAACTTCAGCAACACTTGAATATCGGATCCAACTATTAACACAACATACTTAAAAGAGTTAAGCAAAATATGCCCCCAAAATGGAACTGGCACTAACCTCAAAAACTTGAATCCAATCATTCCTAATAAATTTGATAAAAAAATATTACTCCAATCTTAAGAGTGGCAAGGGCTTGTTTTAGAGTGATCAAGAGTTGTTCTCAACTCCTTATGCAGATACGATTAGTATCGTCAACAAATTTAGTAGGAACAAAAATGCTTTCTTTAATAGCTTTAAGGTTTCTATGATTAAAATGGGCAACGTTGGCGTGTTATCGGAAAATAAAGGAGAAATTCAAAAACAATGCAATTTCATTAACCAAAGATCTATCGAGTTAGATATTGACATTGTAGCCTCCAACGAATTGCACGAGGAGGGTATCATTAGCTCAATCTAAATGAATTATATGATGACTTGTGTACTAAAAATTGTGTGATTGAATACCACTAACATAGAAGTTACATCATACATGCACTTTCTTTCTATGTATGTTATCTGCTATTGTATGTGAGATATATCTTGTATCACAAATTATAGCATTTAGTATTCAAAATCAATATTTTTAGGTATCTCTCTAGCTAGATTGTAGTATATGTGTTTCTATTGAAAAGATTGATCAACCTACAATAATTTAGATTTAAAAGCATATTCAATATTTTATTTTCAAGATATTATGTAGTGTTTTTATGTAATGGATTAGGTAGTACATCTTGTTCACGCAATTAAAATTGTTTATGCTTTCAAGATCTTTTAAATTGGTAGTTGTCCAATTATGTGTCTTTTAAGACAATGATTATTGTTTTTATATAATAATAGGTTATAGTATATCTTGTGCACTCTATTAAAAAGTTAAGAGTGTACCTTGCTTTTAAAGTTTCTGTTTTAGAGATTATCAATTATCTACTGTGCTACTTCTTACAAAGTTACTTTAAATACTTCTTTTTAGGGTCCAAATGATATACAACCTTACTTATTTTTTATCATTAGAACTATGTTTTCTTTTTAAAATATTATTTATGTTAGTTTAAAATAGCAATATATTATCAAAGGATCTTTTAAATCAAAAGTGATCGCATTAATATCAATTTTTATACAATTTTTTCAATTTTATACAATTTTATAATATGCTCTTGCACGCCACTAATATCATCATATTATCTTATCAAACACAATAATTTACGAGAAACACATAGGGAACGAATTTGTTTCATTTCATCTTGTCAGACAAATCAAGTTGCATGGAGATTAAAGAGTAAAAAATAGGGACGACAATTGATTGGATTTGGGTTTTAAAAAATAACGTACTCATACTTGTTACTCATACTTTAACAAAAATAGATTCATAAATAATCTCGTTGCGATTCAATTTAAGAAAGTTTCAAATATCTCACGTCTAAATCATAATCATAAAGTATTACAAACCAATATATTTTTTAACTCAAAACATCTGAAATATAGTATTCTCCTAAATTAATCATCCTTGTGAAGTAAAACTACACTACGATAAGATAGAAAATCATGTAAATTGGTAAAGTAGAACATCATCTAAATAGATATATGTAAAAAATCATGTAAAATGGTAAAGTAGAACATCATGTAAATTGGTATTAAGAGCTCAATTTTTAATATTAGAAAATAATCTTCAAAATCTATTACATGCATATTTTTGTGATGATTTATTTATAAGTTTATTTTTTAAGAGGGTTAAGAAATTATGAAATTGAATATCTAAATTCATTGATTTTTGCTTATGATAAAAAGAAAATGTGGAGAGATACTAAAGAGTGAGAGAGAAAGTAGATAGAGATTAGATAGAGAGATAGAGATGCATAAGAGAGACATATGTGTATTTAAAAATATCATATATTTAAAAAATATTTTTTCAAACAAACATGGTTTTTAAAAAATCATTTTTATGTCCTTTATGATCATTTTTATTGTTTAAAAAATTATTTTTATAATAGTAAACAAACAAGAGTTAAAAAATTTATTTTATAAAAAATTTATAAATTATTTAAAACAAAAATTATTTTTATTTAAACTCAAACAAACGTACTAAATAATAATACAAATAATAATAATAGCAAAAATAATAACATCAACAACAACAATAATAATAATAATAATAATAATAATAATAATAATAATAATAATATATAAGTACGGAAACGGATAGAGTAAATAATATAATACCGTATCCACGTTCGTTCAATTTTTCGATTAATTACCCTAGGTTTTGATTTAATTGTCATCTTTATTAAAAGAATCTACGTGGAACGAGAAAAAAAATAATAAATTGATTTATGCACCGCTGAAGACATAAAACCTACTCTCATCTCTAACACTGTTTCTGTTCAAAACTTAAACCCTATTTTCTCACTCTGTCACCGTTTTGTCAAAAACCCTAAAACTAATTTCCCATTCATTCAATCATGCCCCCAAATAAGAGCCGCAAGAACAAACATACTCGCGACCCTTTTTTCGATGAAGATTCCACTAAACGCCGCAAAGTCGCCGACGACGACGAGATTGATAGCGATTCCGACGAAGATGGTTTCATTGACTCCAAAGATGTACCTGAATATGAATCCGAAGAGGAAACTGTTGGTGAAACGAGGAAGAGAATTGCTAATGAGTATTTGCAGAAGTATCGTGAGAGTGTAAAGAAAGAGAAGGAGCAACGAGATGAAGAGGAAGATGATGATGAAGACGATGATAGTGAAGATGATAAGGGAGTAAGAGATTCACTTGTAGCTCAGAGGTTGATTAAGGAGCAACAAGAGGAGAGTGGTCGCATTAGAAAAGCCATTGCTTCAAGGTTGTAACTTTTATTTCAATTATATACATTATTCATTAATTGCTTGCGTTTTGATTTTGATTATAATATTGACTCTCTTGGTTTGATTGAATAGTTGATTGTTTTGAGTGTGTAATTTAGGGTAGTTTTTTTTTATAAACAAAATTTTAGGATGAGGGTATGGTGTCCTGGTTTAAAAGTAGAGAAGATTTTAGGGCTCATTAAACACTTACAGTGCAATGTACATTTGACTCATTCCTATGAATCCCTCCAACCTGCAGATCCAATTTCTGTCTTTTTAGCACTAGACCAAACCATTGGAGTTAAATTATTTAGGGTAGTTTTATTATGAATTTGATTTAAATTATTAACTAATTGTTTGATTGTGTTTTGGTTTTGATTTGAATATGACATTGTTGGTTTGATTGATTTGGAATGTGTATTATTTAGGGTGGAATTGGGCGGGGATGGTGGATTTGAGAATTTAGTGAAGCATAAGCAATGTGTTACTGCGGTGGCTTTATCTGAGGATGATTCGAAGGGGTTCTCGGCTTCGAAAGATGGAAGCATTGTGCAGTGGGATGTCGAAAGTGGTAAATGTGAGAGGTATAAGTGGCCTAGTGATTCAGTTCTCAAGTCTCATGGATTGAAGAATCCACAGGGTTCTGCAAAAAAGCAAAGTAGACATGTATTGACTTTGGCTGCGAGTTCCGATGGGCGTTATTTGGTATCTGGGGGCCTTGATCGCCATGTTCATGTTTGGGATACTCGCACTAGGGAACATATTCAGGTACTTGCCTCTTCCTTCTCCGAAAATTATATAGTTCTTGGTGTAGTGTGAGTTTGTTTATTGTTTGTATCAACTGATAAAGGGAAATTTACACTCTTACTTGTTTGGTGACATTTGTTCTTTAGATAAAAATGCCACATTGATGTGGTTACATGAGTTGCTCTATGGAACTGTTTGAATTATTTTTTGTGAATTGTGTTTTAGTGGTTATTGAGTCCATTCAAATTGGTCAAGGTGTTATATGTTGATAAAGTGATTAACTTTAATCTGTTAATTTGTATTTTATATTACTTGGCATTTGCAAAATTACAAGCTTATTCATGGCCATATATTTAGGAACTCAGACTGTTAGTTGGGACTTGCTATTGTTGGTGTTTGATTTTGTCTGTTGTCCTATACAGGCATTTCCTGGTCATAGAGGGACTGTATCTTCTCTGGCTTTTAGGGATGGAACTACTGAGCTATTTTCTGGTTCATTTGATCGGACAGTTAAGATATGGAATGTTGAAGACAGAACTTACATGAATACTCTGTTTGGTCACGAAAGTGAAGTATTAAGTATTGATTGTTTACGCAAAGAAAGGTTACTATCTGCCGGACGTGATCGTAAGCTGGAGTTGTTTAAGGTAAGTAATAAGTATTTGGCTACAAACCCACATTGTTTATGTTGGATGTTTTTTACCTTCTCCCACGGTTGAAGGGATTAATTAATGAATCATCAAAGGCTATTTCTAGGATTAGTTCCATTTCCTCATTAGAATTCTTTCAGACTTTTTACTGATGTGTATTCTCTCTAATTTAGGTTCCCGAAGAGTCACGTCTTCGATTTCTTGCTCCTTCTTCCTTAGAATGCTGCTGTTTTATTAATAATGAAGAGTTTTTGTCTGGTTCGGGTGATGGAAGCATTGAGCTTTGGGGTGTACTACGAAAGAAGCCTATTCACATTTTGAGGAATGCTCATGCTTTAGTGACAGATAGCAAGAAACCTGACCAAAATGATAGCGAAATACTGCCTAACGGTAACCTAGGTAAACCTTTAAATACTCAATTCATATAATTTCTTCAAAGTCATGTACATCTAAATTCATATAATTCCTTCTGATCATTAAATTATTGTTATAGCAAAATACCTTTGACGTGTAACATATTTTCTCATCCTTTTGCTTACTTTCCTGAATGTTATTCTATTTTCTCTATGATTCTGCTTTCATTTACAACGTAAACGTACGTATGCCATTCTGTGAATTTGTAGTTCGCATTAACTATAGTTTGCAATATGTTAAGGATCGTAAGGTGATATCAATATCTTCACTATGCAGAAAATGGTTACCACCATCCCGAAAATCAACATTGTTCGTCAGTACAATCTTGGGTCAGTGCAGTCACTGTTTGTAGGAACAGTGACCTTGCGGCATCTGGTGCCGGTAATGGTTTTGTTAGATTATGGGCAATTGAAAATGAGACCAAAGACATTAAATCTCTTCATAATGTACCACTGGTAAGTAAACAGCAACTAAAGTCAGTTATGGGATTCGCATTTATTCATTTCATAGTTTTATTTTCACTTGAAACCACTTGGATTTAAAAAATCTTTTGTATCACAGGTTGGGTTTGTGAATTCTTTGGCTTTTGCAAAATCAGCACGATTTCTAGTTGCTGGAGTTGGCCAGGTACTTCAATTTTAGATCCTGTTTGTTGAAATTGTTATAAAAGTGCAATGGTTGATTGCTTTAATTTTATGGAAAAACGATTTTTACCATTGCATATATTATTTACACTTAACCTCAGCTTAACATGCATTAGTTCATTTATTAGTGTATTGTTTGTTAATGGTTATCTCATTCTTTAGTATGTTGTGCAGCATTTGTCCAGAATCAATCCCCTCACTTGATCCTTAATCCCTCATAACTTGGATATTCTCTTAATCTTTGTTTCAACATTAAATCATTACATTCATGTACAACTTTACATGCAACTAACAGCTTTACATAAGTGTGACTAATAAAAAATATTTCAAATTTTCCTGACTTTTGATATATTTTTTTGACAGAATTTAACATTAATAAAATGTCTGTAAACAGGAACCTCGTCTAGGAAGGTGGGGACAAATATGCGAAGCTCGGAATGGAGTTTCAATTCTTCCACTCAATTTGTTATGAGATGTGAGGCGTATTGTACCTCCTCCGCAATTTTGACTGTAATTTCAAATGCAACATTGAGTTCAAAGATCTCTCCGTTCGTGATCTTAATTATATGTATCCATTAGATTTGTTATTATCATTATAAATGCTCAATTGTTTAAGAATTTTAGATCCTCAAATACGGTTTCTACTTTGAAAAAGCCTCAATGGCTCGTGCTGAATTTATTTGGATTCAAAAAATCATTATTTTTTACTATTGTTTGTTATTTTATTATTTAAAATATATACCGTCAAATCAATTACGTCAATACTTTGATGATGATCTAAATTAGTGATAAACGATGATGTGGTATAGTTGTTTTTGTAATAACTGCAGAACCCCATGGTTATTGTCTATTATTTGCTATAAAATGAGGTGCCAATGATGAGGAACATTACTCTAAGATATAATAGGTCGTTTCTATGTTTGCATTCCATTTTAGTACACACGGATAAGAAAATAATCGTATTCATGAAGATTGCAACTTGAACATCCGTTTCAAAATCTCAAACAAATGTAAAATAATGTATTCAAATATGATTCAAGTTAGGAAGTATATCAATTTGATTTGTATCTTACGCAACAAACATACTCCACCTTTCTTTAACGATTGTTGAAAAGTGTAAAATGATAAGAAAGCAAAAAGAAAGAACTCTGTTCAACGAAAACCATATACTCTTTCTATATTGATTTTTGAGAAGTGTAAAATGGTGAGGTAAAAAAGAGAAAAACTAGAACTCTGTTAAAAATAGTGATGGTTAACTGAGTTTCAAAGGCACTTAAAAAGATTTGGATATACATATATAAATGCAAATGCAGGACAAATGTTAAAGCACTCATACCAGCTCACAGCTTATTTTTGCAGATAATTACTCATATAGATACCCATAGTCATAATATAAAGATTTTTACCTTACCAAACTTGAATATTTAAATGCAGATGCCCAACCGACCCAATGCCTATAACCATCTCTGGCTACATCTGAAAACTAAGTTAGAGAATTATGCCATATCGCCATCAATTTGTCATTACTCTCATTTGCAGCATGATAAAAAATTCATAACAGGTTGGTTTGAGAGGTCAAACAAGGAATCAACTTGCATGCCAAAAACTTAGAAGATATGTATCTATATGAACAGTTAAAATTAAAAACGGGAAAATTCAGTATCACCTAATTGGGCGAGCTAAATATTGATATGAACAGGTGAAGAATTCAGTAGCACCTAAACAGCATGAGCTAAAATATAATCAGACATGAATTTCTAGCTTCAGAAGTAGGTGGGAATAAAAAATCAATATTCCTATAAAAAATAAAACTGCGTGCAGAGAGGTGCAAATACTCTTGCTCAGCCAGAATCCAAGTTTTATCTTCCCACCTGGTTAATGTTTCACCCAAGCCAATTCAGAGAAATTTACATTAGCTACTCATTTGTTCAATTCCTTTATTGTCATCTGTTGTGTTACTGTCTCCTGCAACTTCAGCCAATGCTGCATCCACATTACTGGATGCAGACGAACTTGGACTTTTACTTTCTGTTTGAGTTTGATCAGAGGGTCCAACGCTGAGGTTCTCATCTGGAGATGCTAATGGTGCAGCATCCATCTGTTCATCCTTTGTTAATGCAACACTGGATGACGGAGAAGGTGATTCAGCAGCATCAAGGTCAGTGTTCCCCGACTCTGACTCAAGTTCTCCATTGGGAAGAACCTCAGAAGGGTCACTGGTATCTAAAGACTCCCTCCATTCAACCCACTCGACCGCTTTATCAGTTCCAACAGGTTCTGATTTCGGTTCTGCTTCTGGAGAAGACGTTGCAGTATCAGCTAAGTCCTCATCTTCACTAGCAGTTTTATAATCTTCGCTGGCATTTTTAATATCCTCCTCAGCATTAGGTGACGGGGAAGCAAGAGAGCCTGTTGATCGTTCATTGGCTACTCGATCTCTATCCTCCTCAAAAGCAAACCAGTTGGAATTTGTGAAGAGAGACCCACTGCTTTTGCCAAGGCAAAAAATAAGGTATGTATTAAAATAATGTAAAGAAACACTTCATATCAAGTATCCTGCATGATCAACAAAAGCACAAAACATTTACCTCTCGTGGTCATCGCCCAACCGTAAAGAAGATATAACAACTTCCGCAGATTCATCATCAAAATAGACATCCTGCTAAATATATATTATATCAGATATTTTACAATCACCAATCAATCAAATCTCTGCCAAAGGTCCTATGTGATTGACTTAAACATAGAAATCACCTTAAACCAAAAAAAAAACACGGGAGCTGTGGTCTTGGTTCTACTAGGCAAAAATAGCAGATAAACTAGTGATAACTGATAAATTAGTTGATAAAACTAATTATTGAATTTAACATATCTGGTAAAATTAGTTATTTAATTAACTGATATGGATAAGTGTGTAGAATTAGTTTTTTAATTGGGACTCCTCTTTTTCCATCTTCTCATCAGGTTCAAGCTATTACTATCATTGTGTATGATTTCAAACTAAAAGAAAATAGATTCTAGAAAAGGTAGGAAAAAGCTTCAATTCCCATTACACAATTGAGAAATAGATTCTATACAAAGCTTCAGAACAATGCAAGAAGCTACCAAAATTTTATAAAGCTTGTCAAAGAAGGAAATGTCAAGATTTAGGAACTGGATGACTGTAATAATGGCAAGATATGTATGTACAAATACTGGTGAGGTGAACCTACTTAAATATACCAACAAAACAAAAATTGGATGAGATGGCAATCACCTTGCTCTTGCCATATTATAGACAAATTGCTTTAAATGAGAAAATTTATAGTATTAACCTCCATAGAAGAAATCACATGTACATTTCACATGAGTTCTAAGACTCCAAATTATCATTTGATGGGAAAATAAAAGTATACCTCATCATCTCGTTCAAGAGACCTGTCAACCTGAAAAAATGTGTATAATCAGAAATCCAAAGCCAATGATAACAACTATTTATGACACAGCCATGATAAGCAATAGTACCAAACCAACCCTAAATTAAAAAAGGTTATAATTAAAGAATTAACATACCCAGAACGTAGGTCACCGTTAGGAATTTATCTTTCGATATAAAGAATTAGTTATAAATGCTGAATAAAGTGACAGTCAACCACTAAGAAAGTGGTAACAAGCACTTAAACTACATATATTAGATCACATTGGCTGTTTGTAGTTGAACATATTTGTACCAGAATTAGGCATAAAAAGTAGCAGCTAATGGGAATAGAGTTTGACAGCAGATTGTGTGAACTGTAAATATGTAACATGTTTCCTATAAAAGCACCTTAAAGCCAGGCAAACTCCCCCACACTGGAAAAAAACTATTTGCTTTCTTCTCTACTTTGAATTGTTTATCCTTGCCCCCAGAGATATTACTTTTTATGACGCCAGACAAATCACCTTTATGTTTTCTGGTTAGTATGAATAAAACTAATGTTTTCAACTGCACCGCAATAACAGCTATGCTATAGGACTATAGCACCTCAATAACAGCTATTTGACAACACTGACTAAAACTATTAAAAGTTTTTACATGCAGTGACAGATAGGGCACATCAAAAATCAATTCCAACAAATGTTCCCGATGGCAGAAGGCCCAAAGTCAACCATATAAACACACTATTGCGGCTAATAGTGCATGGCGGGCATTCATTCACAAATGCATATGGTGGTTGTCCGAAAATCCGACACACCATTCCGAGCAATGGCACCATGGCTTCCATTTATCAACATTGATTCCGACTTAGTTTGAAAAAATAATCCTCCAATAAATCTCAATGAGAATTTCTACATGTTACAGTTTTTGCATTCAAACCAATAAAAAAAAAATTATAAAATTCCATATAGCGGCAGGCAAGAGATGCTCCACAAAAATGATTGTACCTCTTCCATGTCATCGTCATTATTATAAATGCCATAACGGAAGGCCTGACTCAAGTTATTTGCCAAGGCTGCAACGTCATAGTCCCGATCTTGATAATCATCCTCATCACTATCCCTATTTCTGTCATGCAATGCTGTTGGTCTCCTATAAGCACACAAAAAACATTGATTTTCGACCAACACAGAAGATGCTAAATAAAGAATCACAACGAAGCAGCCCCAATATATAACAACCCAAACAACAACAAAAAGAATCAATAATAGAAATCAATAAGAGGCGCCATTACAAGTGTCGTTTCAAACACAAAGCATGCATTTCACATGGCAAATCAGCAAGCATACACCCCAACTCGTCTAATTTTGCTGTCTTGCACAGCTGATATGGTTGATTTTGGCCTGATGCCAACCAACGCAGTAAAGAAGCCATTGGAACTAGGGATGGGAAGAGGCCAGACCGACCGATAAAAGCCTACGGCCTAGCCTACGTCAAACCCAGGCCAAGTCAGGCTTTTTTCTTAAACAAATAAGGCCAAGACTTCCTAAAAAGCCTATTTAGTTAAAACGGTCATGCTACAAGCCACATAGTAAGCCTATTAAGCCGGCCTATTTAAATAAATATAAATAATATTTTTTTACTACTAGAATTATTATAATAAATTATGACCTTTTTGTTATATATATTTAACTTTTAGTAATTTACATATATTAACCTTATTTAGTTTTTGACATATTTAAATGTATTATTATAAAATATAATTTAAGTAGGATATATATAAAGTCATATTCTTCAAAATGTGATGTTAAATTTTTATTAGATAGTGCACATGGAGATCAAGAGAGCAACCATGGGACAGAAAAATATGCTGGTAAAGAAATGCAACATACCCACACGCCCATTGAGCGACATTTTCCACAGCATTCCGGTTAGATAACACATTCATGTACCAATCCGTCCATTCACTATTTCCCTGTAGATTTGAAAATGGGCTTCATGATTACATGGTTAACTTCTAATAATCATTTTTCTGTAAATTAAATATTAAAACAGATGAAAATTACTTAGTGGGATTTGGGAAGAAAACAGAATTGATCAACTGATAGCATGTAGCAAACAGTATGGCAATTCGAGTTTAAACACAAGAAAATCCTCAAACTGAATAGTAACAGACCTGCAGATGCTCCTGAATCACACTGTTGTTATTCCCTAACTGAATGAGTTTGTTAGAAATACGGGTCAAATGGCCTATGCTTCCTATCCTGGGTGGTGATTTGCCCTCAGCAGCTGAGGTTGGCTGCTTGAATATATATTGCAAAAACATATTTATCATCAAACAATATATTAAAGAAGTTGAATCATCCGTTCATTCAAGCGGATACAATTTTAGTTTTGAGAGAGAGGGTGGATGATGTCTCGTACCTTGTTTGTACCAGCTCCCAATGTAAAATGCTTCTCTGCTTGAATAACTTTCCCAACAAAATCACAATCACGGAGAATATGTTCCCGAATAGAAGAACTCTTGCTCTCCAAGCATGACATTATAATATTTTCCACATGGTGATGCAGAAAGTTGTTGTATGGGTACCTATGAAAAACAAACAAACAGTGTATCAATCTGTTAGTAACTGCCATTTTAATATTAATATTGTAACTGTTGTAACTTCTATTTAATTACTAAATAAATAGAGAAATAGGGGGAAGGGATAAGCATTGGGTATTTTGTATGTTGGGTTGGTTTGGGAGAGACTAGGCTCTCTAATTCCTGGAGGATTATGTTGGTTATTAGCAGTTTATAATAGCTACTGTTGAATATAAAGAGTATTGAGAGATATATGGAATAACCTGTGTGTTTCAACTACACAACGGAATCTCTTTATATAGACAAAGGGTATTAAATAACCCTAATTTACAGTAATACTAACGGGCCAGAATACTTACATACTTACAGCCCATCTAATTATTTACATTCTAATATAATATTTAACATTCCCCCTTAAGTTGGAGCATATATATCAAATGCACCTAGCTTGTTACATATATAACTAATTCTAGGACCTCGCAATGACTTTGTAAACACATATGCTAACTGAACATTGGATTTGACAAAGTTGGTGATGATGTAACTCGATTCAATCTTTTCTCTAACAAAATGGCAGTCAATCTCAATATGTTTGGTCCTCTCATGAAAAACAGGATTCGAGGCAATGTCCAATGCTGCTTGATTATCACATATTAGTGTCATTGTGTTGGTCTCTTCAAATTGAAGTTCTTTCAGTAACTGTTTCAGCCAGATGAGTTCACATGTTGCTAGTGCCATGGCCCTGTATTCTGCCTCAGCGTTGGATCTTGCAACAATATTTTGTTTCTAGCCCTTCCAAGATATTAAATTTCCTCTGATAAGTACACAATACCAGGAAGTTGATCGTCTATCTATGGATGATCCTGCCCAATCGCCATCTGAGTAGCCAATTATCTGAGTATGTCCTCCATCTTCATAAATGATACATTTTCCAGGTGCATTTTTGATGTATTTAAGAATCAGGATTACAGCATCCATGTTCTTGGCAAGGAGAATTTAAGAACTGACTTACCACACTGACAACAAAGCAAATGTCAGGACCAGTGACTGTGAGATAGTTTAATTTTCCAACCAATCTCCTATATCTTCCTGAATCTGATAGAGGTTCCCCCTGATTGGGTAGGAGTTTGACATTTGGATCCATAGGAGTATCAACTGACTTGGCATTTAGTAGGTTTGTTTCTTCAAGAATATCCATAGCATATTTTCTTTGTGAAATTACAAGGCCATCCTTGAATTTGGCAACTTCAATACCAAGAAAATAACTGTTTACCAAGGTCTTTAGTCTGAAATTTATTTGAGAGATGTTTTAACTAGAGTATTCCTTGTTGATCACTACCAGTTATAACAATGTCATCCACGTAAACAATAAGATAGATGCACCCTTGAGCTGAGTGATGATAAAATACAGAGTGATCGGCTTCACTACGGATCTTACCAACCCAAAAATTTGAGTATATCCCTTGGCTACCAAATGAGCCTTAAATCGATCAATCTTACCATCAGGACCAACCTTCACTTTATAAAGCTAACGACATCCGACTAACGACTTCCCATGAGGTAAAGGAATCAATTCTCAAGTACCACTGATTTGTAGAGCACACATCTCATCAAGCATTGCTTGCCTCCACTCAAGGTGGGATAATGCTTCACCTGTAGTTTTAGGAATAGAAACAAAAGACAAGGAGGACAAGCAAGTGTAATGTAAAGGAGAAAGACGATGATATCACAAATCAATATAATTAGGAAATGGAATACGGGTGGTAGGGCCAGATCTGGAGGTGGCGTCGGAGGAGAGTCTAGAATGGGAACAGGAACAAGCATAACAGAGGATAAACGGCGACGCTGATATGTTTGTAGTGGTCGTGGAGGTTGGGGGCAGACTCGGCACGTTCGATAGGGATCTGAGTGGGTGGGAGAGGGAAAACTACTTGAGGAGGTTCAGGATTAATGTCCTAATAGGACTCAGTAGCTATATGCGTAGGTTTAAAATTTTGTATAGACTCAAAAAAAGTAACATCGACTGATGTAACGTAGCGGTGTAGTGTGGGAGAGTAACAACGATAGCACTTTTGGGACCGATGATAACTGAGAAAGACACACTTTAGCGACCGACCTAACAATTTGTCCAAACTAGGAGATAAATTGTGAACAAAACACGTGGACCCAAAGGCACGAGGTGGTAGTGGGTGAAGAGGGGTATGGGGAAAGAGGACCCCAAACATTAAAGTGAACTAAAGCAAGAGGGGTATGGCATAGCATGTCTTGGAAGTTGCAGAAAGGTAATAGAGGGCTTGTGACTCACATCCGACGCCAATCGTCCGTCCTGAATTCTTGTCCTGCAAGGTAACATTATCATTAGTGAAAGTAATAATACAATTATGAGACCAAGTCAATCGACTAACTGAAAGTAAATTAAAGGGGCATCCAGGTACATAAAGAACATATGCAACTGAGATAGAAGGGAGAATGTGGACAGTGTCAACTCCTTGAGACCGGGTTTGAGTACCATTGGCAAAAGTTATAGTAGGTAAAAAAAACAGATGTAGAGACTGAAGAAAAGAGACCTTTATTACTTGTAACATGATCAGACGCACCAGCATCAATAACCTAAAGGCCAAGGGAAGATGAGTGAGAGAGGTAAACAGATGAGTTACCAATGTGTGTAACCGAAGTAGGAGAACTAGAGTTCGGATGACTGAGAACCCATCGGAGAAAACCTTCATAGTTTGACGTGGAGCCTTGTGGAGATGATGTAGTTTAAATAGTGGCAAAAGGATCAAGCTAAGTTGCATTTATCGTAGGCAAAGGCTTACCATGCAACATCCAACAGCGATCAATAGTGTGTCCAAGCCAATGACAATGCTCACATTTGGGACGAGGCTTAGAATTGGATGGTCCTCCACGAGAACAATGTTGATTATGTCCATGACATGCAAGGGCAGCAGTGTCACCCGGAACTGAAGTAATAGACTACTCAACTGGATGTTTTGTTGGTACTCGAAGAAGGATCGTTGAGGTAGTAGACATATCTGCAACAGTAACAGACCCCAAAATTTGATCACGAGTTGCAGAGTACTCCTAGGATAGGCCATAAAGTGCAAGAAGCATGAAGAAGGTGATGCGTTGATTTCTTCTGTTCAACTGGATTACTTGCAGTAGGAGGGAGAAGCTCATTAAAGTCATGAAGTGCAGTATGAACGGTGCCAAGATATGCAGAGATAGAGTCATCAAGTGACTTCGGAGTAATGATATTCAACAAGCGGTGACAAACTCCATAAAGACGTTGTGTCGTTAGTATAGAATCTTTGCTTGACTCCAAACCGATTCACACGTGAGACGCGAACGGAAAATCAGCTTAACATCTGGATGAAGTGTAGACTTAATGACACTACACAACTAAGCATCAATCTGACTCCATTTAGATGTTTCAGTCACACTTACCTTTTCAGGGTTTTTGGTGAGGTGGTCCTCGTAACCTTGACCATGTAGCCATAGTTTGATGTCGGCAGCCCAACTATCATAATTTGATCCATTCAATTTTTCAACAGAGAGAGGAGAAGTGATGTAGTTGGTGAAGATTCTCTTTGTTTTAGACTGAGACGCTGATAGGAATGCTCTATCAGACGCCATGGTCAACAAAGATTGTTAGAAAACGCGTCGGAACCGGCAAAACAGGGACTGTTTGAACTGGAACTTGTATATCCGTAACTCGAAACTGAAAACTGAGGGAAGATATGGAAGCAGGAGGCCGAGGCGAGTGCGGTGGAAGAAGTGGCACCCTGAATGGCTGTCGGACGCGCCGTCACGCGCGGTGGCAGTGGGCGGCGCGTGGATCCCCAGCACAAGTGTGCAGGCGGCACGTGGATCTCACACGCAGGAGTGCAGGCAGGGCGTGAGGGCGTTGTTGATGACGCGGCTGAAGGGTTTGGCCGATCCGGGGTGTACGACGCTGCTGGAGAGGTCGTTCATCGAAACAACTCTTCAAAAACAGTGACGGCAGCGACGGTAGAGCGTGAACGACTGAACAAAAATTGAGGAATCAGCGTATCGGCGGCATAGAGGGGAAACTGGAGTTGAGAACACGGTTTGCCGAAGAAAAAAAAAATATTCACCAGAGACAGTGGGTCGACCGAGTAGTTGACGATTAGGGTTGTCTCTCAGTTGGCTCTGATACCATGTTGAATATAAAGAGTATTAAGAGACATATAGAATAACCTGTGTGTTTCAACTACACAACGGAATCTCTTTATATAAGCAAAGGGTATTAAATAACCCTAATTTACATTAATACTAACGGGCCAGAATACTTACATACTTACAGCCCATATAATTATTTACATTCTAATATAATATTTAACAGCTACTATTGGTGGTAGTTACTATAGAACTGTTATATTGTTATATCAAAAATATTCAATTTATCATTCTATCCATTAGTCTCTTAAATACCAGTTTCTAACACAATGCATGAGATGAGATCAAATGACTTCTGTGCAAAGATAATAAAATTGTTGAACTTACTCGAAGAACAAGTTTATAATTCTTTGTACTGCACCAAAATCAATCAATCTATTCTCAGCAGCTTCACTACCAACAGTTAATAAGACGGACATAAACTCTACAATCTGAAATAACAAATATTCAGTTAATATTACGACAGTGCTGCAATATAACTTTCCAACATCATCAAAAATCATGAATAACAAACATAAATTATAAAGGTAGTACGACAAAAAATATTCAAAACTCAACAACCAATTGCCAACAGAGTAAAATAGTCAAACGCAACAAGTCTGATTAACTAGTTAACCTTCAAACGATGTTTTCCAAGAGGTGGTTGTAACTTGCCATAAGTAGTTGGCAAGAGATTTTCGGCGGAAGAAACATCTAAAAGCTTTAGCAGATCACCTGCAGAATAAGAGCGGGATTAGTTTTTTATTTTCTCCACTAGAAATTGTGACAACAAAATTACAAAAATACATAACAAACAAGCACACCCGAGCATTCATGGCATTAAGATATGATGTTATCATCAATTTGGCTACCTGAAGGGAACCCACATTCGAAGATGGAGTGAGACTCACCATTCAGCACAACATGAATTTTACATGTTAGATGTCAGAGTCGGTAATATGGCTTCAAACCTAATTGAGAAAATGAATTTTATTTTTGTTTGGAGGTGTTGATGGAATGAACTAGAAGCAATAGTAGGGGTAAAAGAGAAGCATCAGGGTGCTGCTTGGAAAGATTAAACCAATATAAAGATGCAAGTTAAATAGCATTTTGTTCATTGACAAACAATCCTCCCCCACTACATAATGTCAAGCTGGTCAGTTATGTTTCTATAGTCAGCAATTGTGCACATATTAGAGTCATCTTCAATCCAAGAGGGAATATTATATTTTCATAAATCGTCACAACATCCATTAAAAATGAGCAGCCATTTTCCATATGCAACATTGCCTACATCCCTCTGCTATTTGCAAATCATTTGTCAACATTGTAAATTCAACCCACTGTGAGCATTCTGGATGGCTTGACTGCCATGAAGCATGTGGAAACCTCCACACTGGTATTTCCATGGGAGTTGGGCTGAAATCTGGCACCATTAACGGCCATGATGGCACTTCAATACTCCCTTCCCTCCGTTCCACAATGAGTGTCACATTTAAAAAAAAAATTGTCTCAAAATAAGTGTCATTTTTAGTTTTCGATGTAATATTAATTACTTTTTTCCAATTGTACCCTCTAATTGATGGTATTTGCATCACTCTCAAGTATTATATTCCATTTTGCATTTATGATAATGTTGAATATGCCAATACTTATAAAGGATGATTTGGTAAACTTTGCAAGTCTTTTCGTTTCAAAATATGTACGAAATAAACAAATCTGACCCGCATTGGGGGGGACGAAGGGCGTAATGTTGAAGCCCATATAATCCAAAAATTGAAAAGTATGTGTCCAAAAGGTATTCAAACAGAAATGAATCTAATACTTCTCAATACGTACCCACAACCCAGGTAATATCCTTTTTTATTTTGTTTCATTCCAATACTTCCTCAAATAAGGGAAAAGCTCCTAAAGATAATAACCGCAAAACAAATCACCATATATGTTTCTTAAAAAAAGGAATTGAGACTTCAAAGGTCAACGCAACAGGTATGATTCATGTTCCAGAGGTGGACCTCAAAACAATGTCAACTATTAATGTCAATGCTTCCTCAAATAAGGGAAAAGCTCCTAAAGAGAATAACCGCAAAACAAATCACCATATATGTTTCTTAAAAAAAGGAATTGAGAGTTCAAAGGTCAATGCAACATGTATGGTTCATGTTCCAGAGGTGGACCTCAAAACAATGTCAATATTAATTATTAGAAATACAATGTGTTCAATAATTGTTATAGCCATATTAGAGTAGTTGTGATTTCATGATAAGTTTCCTCCCAATAATTGTTATAGCCATATTCAGGACTTAGCTATTAAGGATTCTACTAACAAGAATATAGTTTTTGTTGTGAATGATGCTGGCCAGACAATGCCTGACGACGATGTCAATCAAGGTTCAGCAAAGCATGTACCTAATCCTACAAATGAGTACTCAAGTCCGGTGATCAATTTGTGAGCCAGGACCTTTGTGGAACAGGTATGGCTGCTGCTAGCCAATTTTCGCTGCTGCATTACTCTAGTAATAATTCAGTTGACACTAGTTGTGAAACCACTGTTTAAATGTCATTCATAATATGAAAGTGCTTGCTAGGCTTTGGGGAGATGAGGATGAGGTAGACAATATCTCTTTCTGCATTGCAGTTGAATAATGATTCTTCTACTGAGGTTGATAATTTTAGTGGTTTGTCTAAGTCTCAAAAGTATAACTTGAAAGAGAATAGATGACTTGATTTTAGATTTACTGATTCTTGTTTATTTTGCATGGGTGCTTGGTCTTCCCGTGATGTAATATTTTTTGTTTTTCTGCTTTTTTTTTAATAAACTTATGGTGACATTGGATCATCTTGCCTAAAAATACATCCTTGAGTATAGATTCCTAGCTAATTATAGAACTGTCACTGTCTTAAATAATTCTCATTTACTACCTCGGATACCAATTAAAAGAAAAACCAAAAATATCAAAATCAATGAACTTATTAATTGTTGTAACTTTTTAAATGTTTGTCCAAATATACTCTAATAGGAAGTGGTGAAACAATAAATACACTTACTAATAGTAGAAACAAAAATATTTGTAATGAGGGTAAAAAAGTCAGTTGAGCAATAAATACATCTTGAAAATTTGACTTTTTCTTATAAATGGGACCAAAAAAATCTACAAAAATTACGTCATAAATAAAACCAAAGGGAGTACATCCTTAGATACTACTTCCCAACTAAGAATAGGATTATCACCTTTCGCGCTCTTTGTTACAACTTTGTTGGTTCTCTTCCTATTGGTGAGAAGGAAGAAAAAGGGGTCTAGATGGGGAAGAAAACATGATAAAATGGTGTTTTCAAGATAACTGTGCATTTATGTTAATAACTTACATGAGCGTATCCATAGGTGTGTGGCGTATCTAGATTGTGTAGTATCTTGATTTCATAGAAATTTTTCATATCCCCATATCAATATTGTATCGCAAACATAATATTTCAAACCAGGTATAAAAGTTTATATCTAAATTCAGACCTAAACATAACAGGTTATTTTGAGGTCATGGTTGATGGGGGAGTCTTACCTAGGCTTTCTAGCATGCCTTCAACAGTCTCAGGATTTGCAGATACAGTGGACCCGTTAGTCATTTGACGGTTAAAAGAATGATACGCTCCAAAAGAAATTCTCTTAGGGTCTAGCAAAGATATGCATATAGATAACGAGTTAACAAGGACAGATTTTGGCCGAGAGTCTTCTAGAGCATGACTGAATAATCTTCCTATAAAGCTGCAAATAGAATATGATCAGTTATCACTCAAATTAATAAATGCATCAAAAAGTCGTAAGAAACTGATGTAGGATTGAATCGGTAGCTAAAAAAAATTAGAATTCATTTTACCTTGGGCTGGAAATTTTGGCAGAAAGCCCCGCTGGAGCAAATCGTGTAATGGCACAGAGTGTTTCTGCTGTGTTAGCATGCACTTCTGGACAATCCTATGAAAGCCACACCAAAGGAATGTACAGTCAGTGAATGTATTTCCTAGCCTTCTCAATAAAGAGAATATGGTTATATATAGTATCCTTACACCATTTATTTGTTCATGCTTCCTAGGTAACTATCTAAACCAACTACAATCTGCATATTGCATTTGTATTTATACGTTGGAGTGGGTTTAAATGAGAAATTTTATCATAGGAAAGTGGCAGATCAAGAACAAGTACAACAACCATAAAATTTCTACCAGTAGAAAAAACAAATCTACAGCACAAGGGAGATGCTCCACAGTGCAAGAGTTATTCAATCCTCTAGCCTAGAAACACCAAAGAGAAGGAGAAAAAAAAACCAAAAAAATGCTAACTACCTCAAGACAGTAGTAAGGACAACAAACTATACTCAGTACACGAGCATTCCAAATTCCAACCGAACCAAATAAATCACATAAAGCATACAATGCCGTGAGTTATCCCACCATCACTACTGTTAAGACCACTGAAACTAATACAAATAACAGTCCCTAACTCAAATTGCAAACATTCATTAAAAATTCCTCTGCTCACTGTATATGAGATGTGAATGACAAATACGATTTTTAATTTGATCTACATGATTGTTGGCTCTCAACTAACGCTTTTCTACTGATTTAAAATCATATTTCTCAGTGAAGGGTATAACTGCATCATTCAGTAATCGAAATATTGCTATTTATATTATTATGAAGTATAAAGAATTGAAAATAGGCAGTGGCAAATAAAAATTATACAGCATCAATGTATATTCACATACATAATCTACTTACTTGCATTAGTTGTAAACTTAAAAATATGCAAATATACCCAAATCCTGAAGACATTTTACCAAATTAATGATACTTACTGAAGAACTGAACTTGTCCACAATCATCTCAAGCACATCAGTGTCTTCAATCCACTGCATCGCATCCACATGATTTACATACATATGCTCATCCGCACCAATCAAGCGAATTAAAACCTGGTTTGTGTAAGAGAAAAGTCACCATCAGAATCAGCAAGCAGGCACACACCCAGATGTATATGTAGGTATCTAGTTTTCTTGTTTAATAAGGGTTTTGTCATAATAATTATGGTTTAGATTTGGGATAAATCCTTTATCAAGGAAAGGTACAATAGTATAATTTGTACTCCGTGTGCCCACATGATTGGTACACCAAAATATATATCGACACATGGACAACTAGCAGATTTCTCACCAAATATTGGCAGCCCAATTTTTGAACACATTGTATTCAAGTTTAAAATAGAGAATTTGTATTAAACAGCTTAAAGTGGAGCGTGGTTAAGTGTGTCCATTTAAGGAATGAATATGTTAGAGCTGTAACTAAGCTTACTTTACCTTGTAAGTAGTCTAGATTACCTGAATTGAGGGATCATAACATTAACATTATCAGAATCAATTAATAAATTAATTAGGACCAGGAATCCTATATAAGTACCACTCATTGTTTTATGAAGAAGTGAACTTTACCCTTGAATTCTTGAGTGTTCATATCGATCCTTAGGCACCAAATTGGGGAAGTGTAGACATGCTAAAAGTAGGAAAAGGGAAACTAGACACTTGAACTAATAGATGTGTCAATGATGATGAGGGAAGAGCTTTATCATAAATTTTTTTAATGGAGGACGTGAGTTTTCTTTGAATTCTTATAGAACTTACTCCTAGTACAAAAGAATGTGATGTTTAAGATAAAATAACCAAGTTATTTCTCCTTGCCAGCCTATTGATCCAGTACCTTTACCCATTATTATTTACCTGCTGACCTCAAATGTAGTAAACTCTCTATGACTATAAACTTGCTTTAATGTGCACTGTGCTGCTCAATCTTTAAATGTGGGTGACAAAGTTTTGGTACACATTCATTCAGAGCCAGAACGTTTGATTTGAGATTGTTTGTTGTTGTTTGATAATTCCGATTTATATTCTATTTTGGATTATCTTATTCCAGCTTAGAACACAATTAGCTTATTAATCTGTTTGGCTTTGTTGGACCTATAAATAGTTCTTGGTGTAAGCCTTCGGCCTAAATTTATTTTATTATGCTGTTGAGTTCTCTTCTCTCAAACAGTATCTAATATCCGAGTCATTAAAACACTACCCGAGATAACTGTTCGGCCTTATCTAGGCTGTACCCTGCAAAGAGGAGTAATATTGGATTGTCTTGAACCACACTCACACATACAACCACATGAAAAGAGAATACAAAGAGGAACAGAAATTCAGTCCCCAACAAAAGTAAACGATTATTTAATATCAAAAGATAATGATTCCAATACACGTGTATTGACAACGAATACAAGTAAAAGGGTAATAATATATAGCAAAGCCAAGAATATATGTTGCCAAAAACCAACCTCCATGATAGATGTAATCCCAATCAACTCAACTAGTTTCTTCACAATTTCCTGATGAGCCTGGATGAACAGTAAGCAAATTGATAATTGCAACTCAATGAAAGCTTAACACAATATAAAAAAGCAATCAATAAGTCCATCATCGGAATATAGATTACTATGAAATCTTAATGAAATTGTTCATGTAGCAACTTCTTCCAATATCCACACTTCGTATCAGACCTTTGCTTCAAACAAGTTATTATAGATGCCATAGAAATGGGGAAAATCTGTAGAGTATTTTTCAATGTACGATACTTTTTACTTTATTATATATATGTTAGACCTCCCATTATCCGAGTGTACACTAGGAAGAAAAAATGGACTGCAGAGATTCAAGGCACATGTAAATCGATGGAAAAATGGAAATAATATTCCCTGTATAGAAGAATCCAGGACAACAAGAAATAATATTGGCCATATATTGAGCATTATGTAAAAGAATATGTACTTTGTTCAACAGTGATAATTCACACACTACAATTCTATGTGATAACTGTATCCCATCATAAAAAGAAGCTTTTGAATGAAAAAAGTTAAATCGTTCTGAACTTACTTGAACATATTGCATGAAAAGACCTGTCTTCCGTAACAACAGGCATACAACTACCTAGCAGCATAAGAAATTAATAAAAACAAGGGCGGTGATTATTTATAATTGAACTAAATAAAAGCAAGGGCGAGTATTATTTGTAAATGAACTTAAAATATAAAGAAAAACATTTAAGAGGAGAAGTGTAAAATCTTAAACAGAGTCTGATTAACTCTTGAGGAGAAGCGTAAAGTATTGGCCATCTCAAGCAGGATTAGTTTTCATGTCAAATAATCATGGACGTAGAGAGCAAGATCAACTCTTGAGTTGACGGGTTTTTTCTTGGCAATATCAATTCAGTCCACATCAAATTAATTCTAAAGCACAACTAAATATGCATTGAACTTCAATTTAGTTAAAATCAGTACCTTGCTAAAATATCCAGCTAGTAGGTTACAATGGGAGTGATTTGGCTCCAAAAAGGAGAACAACAAATTCATCAACTGCCAAGAAATAGTGCAGTCAGTACTTACAAAGATTAATGCCAGGTAAAGACAATGGAGAAAAGAAGTTCCTGTGTCTTACTTCCTCATCCTCTACCAGTGTTTTGAGTATGTTATCAACCTCACAGGTAAATATCTCACAAGCAATAAAAGGAAACCTGTTATAAAACAATAGCAGTTAAGATTCATCACAGCAAAACAGGAACTTAAATCAGTCACCAATTTGAGCAACCTACTTAAAAGTCCGCTTCTTTTCAGCATCCTCGGGAGCTTCTTCAACAATGTATCTTATCAATTGTTCAACCTGTGATTTTCCGGACAAACTGCAATAGAAAATAGAAAATAGAAAACAGAAAACTGCATAAGTGCAATATAAAAAATACTAGTGTAATCAGCCCAATCATATAATAGTAAAATACCAAAGCTGAAAGGAACCAATAAGGAAATAATTTTATCCCAAACACAGGTATGCTGTCGGTACCCAAGCCAAAGAAATACATCACTAAAAATCTTGCAGAAGAAAAAAAATTCCAGCATTCATTAGATAAAAACTACAACTTTACACTACCAATCTCTTCAGGGTGGGATTAATTGTCCACTAAGCGTCCATAGATATTATAGTAAAGATATGAAGGAATTTTATTTATATGTTTAGGAAATACATTCTTATTGGGAGCTACACCAACAAAAAAAAAAACCATTCCTTAACAACAAAAGAACATTCCCAATGGGTGAGCTTAGCAGCATAGATAAATCCTCACCCTTTGTAACAATTATGAAGACTGAAATGCAATTAAAAAAATTATGGTAGGAAACAGGAATGTTATAAAAAGTAAGCTAAATTAAGCTTTTTTATATATTAGTCCTCACTTTTTCAGAAAAAAGATTTCTTAAATCTCATAAATTTACCAGTTACATGTAATGTTGTCCTCATCGCAACTTCTGATCCAAATTATTTACTAAATATTGTTGTCATGACACACAGAAACTTCGTTAAATAGTGATAAACCAAATCACCATGAAATAAATTTAAACCTGACACGTCATAATTTGGATGGGTCCATTAGGTGTCATCTCAATGGTAAGAGTTTGACTTTGTAACCTCAAATTATGTTAGCTCAAATCCTTGGTGACAGTTGTAAAATGGCTATTAGTGTAACTTATTTTTCCACATCCCCCATTTAAAAAAATATACATTTAAATAATTAAAATAAAATTTGGATGGAGAATCTTATATTGCAGTAGTAAAATGAAGGACTAAAAATAACAAGTTGATACCATAAAGACTGAAATGAGAAGAACAATTATAACTACTCTAAATTAAAGCCTAAAAAGAAATAATTTTCTATATTAACCAGAAGAAATTTAGGGTCCCAGATGACAACTTTTCAAGTCCTTGAATCAGATGAACAAAACTTGCGTGCTTTCGAACATTCCAAGTAATGAGACTCACAAGTCAACAAAATGGAACCCTTAAACCTATACTTTGTTTTCCTAATCTAATCAGTAAGAATATAGAGGCAAAAGTTTGATTTGTTAAAATAAGGATTCACTTAAGTGATTTAAGCAAGTATCTTCATGATTTCATTCTTAGGTCTCACGCCTGATTCCTGAACAACACCATGAAGTCATAGGTATTTTTCCTCATGTCAGCTAATAAGTGTGTCTGATGAATGATATTATCATTCGCTTCATAGGGAAAATATCTTCAACACAGTAACAGAACAGAACAGTGAAAGCAACTAAAAAAGTTCACCACAGTATTTCCTAATAAGAAATAAATCTGACGGCAGAAAAGAAGACCATTACAAATTTATAAGGCGACTATTAAGAGCCTTGCATTCTTGAATTATTTCATCCTCGTCAAGTAGCTCCTCCAAAGTGAAATTCTCCCTATCCAAAATGGTCTCCACCTGCAGAATAATAATAATACACCAAATAACAGTGAAATCACCCCACCAAGAGGTATCTAAATTTCATATTAAAAGTTAAATCAAATTGAATAAATATAATGCTCTTATAGCTCCCAAAGAAACAGCGACAAGCATGATGAGTTCAGACTCTTGAACTCTTTAAAATCATTTTAATGATTACCTGCTACAAAATAGTAAAGATTTGAAATAACTCATTATTATCTGGCAATCTGGAACCACAAAAACATAACTCACAACAGCTTAACGCAGACTTTCCAAGCTGTCCATACTAAGAATGGCCTTAAAAAGCAATATGTACTTTCTCACCCACAACAAAAACTGGTATCGTTCATAAGCATTCATTTCAAATAGATGGAAGCAGTTATAATTAAAGCAATCTTATGATTACATTTTACATATACAATTGATTCCTCCATAAATTATCGCAAAAGTCCCAACTTTTACTCTATTCATTTGTCATGTTTTTTATTATCTTACTCTGATTCTACTCTTTTAAAGCTAATACTGAGCATATATTTAGCAAATGTTGTCGAACAACTTATCATCAATATTGGGTTGCCAAAAATAGCATAACACCAAAAATTCACTATTTGATATAGCAGAGCGTGTTGCTGGAAAGTAGCAGAAGCCGTGTAGCAGTTGAAATAAGCCAATTATATATTTTAAAAGGGCATGTTATATACAAATAAAAGGGAATGGAGGTGGAGAAGAGCTTACATATTGAAATGTTTACGTATTACAGTGAATATAAGAGTAATACTCACTGACCTTTCAGTTTTCTATTTCAAAAATAGGACCCGTGCGGCACATATCCAGACTCTTAAGTTTTAATGTTTTATTCAATTAAAAACCCTACAATTCTATATTTTCTGCTATTGTGACGATATCTGCTACCCAAAACTAGAATAGTGCCATGGTTTTCAGTGGTTTCAGAAAAATTCGCTTTGCTATAGTGCCACTATTTGACAACACAGCAGTTAATCTACTTTGATAAATAATAACTTCCAAACTCCCTTCAAGGGCAAGAAGGGTAGGTGGTTCTGTCGAGCTCTACATAACCAACCCAAGTGACAAATTGGGGCATTCTTTCTGCGTTCTTCAGTTCTCAAATATGCTTCTCTTTTTCTATTTTAGAGCCTCTTAATGGAGTACTTTCACTTTTTACCAATAACTTCAATTTATCAATAACTAATAAAACATTTTGTGCGCATATAACTTACTAATCTAATACGAGAGGGAAATAATGTCAATAGAAAGCAGTTAAAACAAACAGGATAAACGATATTTGGATATTAAAGAAAACGTTAGAAATGCTTATGGTACATGTCAATTTGAGTGTAGAAGTAGGACACAAATGCCTCCTTAGATTTTCGAGGTAACTACTAAGTTATTACAACATATTTGGCAAAGGATAAGAAATCCTCCCAACTAGAAATAACATATTATTGAGCCAATATGACTCAACAGAAAGCCCTCCAATCTCTTTTCATGTCAGTGAATGAAAAAGAAAAACCTCTAAGTTAATAAAAAACATAACAAACTGATTCGAAAAACAATCCTATCTGACAACTTAAGAAGATACGAGCCCTTAAAAATGCAAGCAATTTCATAAAACCTCAGCCATACACTCACTGAGAAAACCTTCAAAATGCAACATGAGAAAATGTTCAAAGGGGACAGGTCAGAGTCCAGACCCAGTGTCCTGTTTAAGGCAAGGAAAAGCCTCTAGGAATAAATTATTCACCACCCAAATATCTTCCCAAAACTTGAAACAACAAAACAAAGAAGTAAACATATTGTTATTAAATTTATTGCTATTAAATTTCAATACTGGAAAAAACATAAAGTGTTGCTAAAATCAAAATCATAGGCAACATCAAATCAAAGGTCCTCATTTTTATCCAAATTTACACCGGTGAAAACCGTTAATAACATGGATAATGCTAGCATAAGTGCCATTCAACTACCCACAAACAACAGGAATCCCCTAAATCCTCCACACTCATCAGTATCCCATTCTTCTACATGCAAACAAAACGCATTCTAAATCCTCCACACTGCTCCATTCATCATTTATGAACACATCTTAGTTCTTATTCACAATTATTTATCTCAATTATGCAATTTTGAAATTATTCAAAATAAAATTTCAAGTACCAAAAATATCGTAGTACTTCCATTAATCCAATACTACACCTAGATTTTCAAAAATCTGAAACAGATATCAACATTAGAATAATCAAAATTTATTACTGTAAAATAATGAAACTGAATAGTCAACCAGGTAGGTACAAGAACCAATTCAATAAAATCCTACTCTAAAATACATAAATTGAGGGGGATAATGAGCAAATTAAATACAATAACACTCCATAATCCCGAGAACCAAACGAAAAATCAAATCCTAACAAAGACACAAAAATCAGTGTCCGTACAGCTTACAAATAACAAAGAGAAGATCGAAAGGAGAGAATAATGAGATTGCGGAACTCACAGGAGACGCGGTAGACAATCCAGCCATTCGCCAAAACATGTTGAATTATGTGAAGGAAATGCTCCGATAGAAGAAATTGAAAACGGATCTGGTAGCGGAGAAACCCTAGTAACGAAGCGAATTGGAGGAATTGTTGTAGTTGGATGTGAAACCCTAGAATCGGGAACGATGAGACTCAGGGAGATCCAATCGAGAGAGAGAGAAGACAACCCTTCAATCGCGGGAGAAAGATAGTTTACAAGTGAACAAGACTATTGCAACCATCATCATTTCATGATATATATATTTTCTAATATTTAAATTTCAATATAAATAGATTATTATGTCATTTTATTACTAGCTTCTATTATTTTGTTGTAAGATATTTAATTTATTAATTAATTAATCCAACGAAAAATCGGCGCATATTTGAAAAGGATTAAAAAATAGAGACAGAAATTTTGTGGGGGATGCAGTCAAACATTGGTCAATCATAGAGATATGCTAATATAGAAGAGATTACCATTAATGGTAATTATTAGTAAAAAAATATTATAACAATTAATATTCGTCAAATATGTTAAAATAAATAAATACTTGTCAAGAAAATTTTAGTCATAATGACAGGTGTCATTTGAATCTTAAATGGTCAATATTCCATTTCCAATTCATTAAAAATATGAGAAAAATATATATGCATGTAAACTATAATAAATAGTAGTTTTATTATAAAAAGATAAACAGTTCCAATTTATATTATATATGATAGTATAATTGATTTACTTGTAATTATTTTATATCCTCAATGTATATCTGTTAAACTCTAAAAATAAATAAAATTATTTTTTTATATTTCTTATAATTATTTTTTATCAACGGAAAATTATATCTATTAATGTGATTGATAGAGATAAAAAGTATTTATGTCGTTCTTTTTATGTTCAAATAATATTTCATTTTCTTTTTTTTCCTTAATTTTGGTGGTTAGGTGTGGATGAATGGGAGGAGTTGGAGTGATATACATGGTTGCTCCTCGAAAGTTGGAGGACTATTGTTACCCACTTGCGAACGGAAAGCGCTCAAAAGGTGTCTTCTTTATATCAATGTTTAGGACCACCTTTTTTTTTGTGAATTTATTTTTATCTTTTCTTTAATCATGTTTCTTCCATAAAAAAAAGTTCATGTTTTTCTAAAAAATATAGATATAAGCTTTGTTGGTAAAAAGGTAGGTAGCCATGGAAACACTACAATCTCTCTCTGGGCTCAGTACATTAACTGCCCATTTATTCAATAACTTGTTCTATTGTGTATAATAAATAATAAAATATAGGTATCGTGTTTGTGATTTTTGACATGATTAACATGTTACATGGTTGGTAATTGTTGCTGAAAAAACTTAATTTTATGGTGCAAAATTATCTAGATTAAATATAAATTTTATTACAGTTTTAATCTTTTTATTATTATTGATTTATCAAAATTGTCTATTTATTTTAAAAGTCGATAATTTTGGTCTCTCATATTTTTGAACTAAAAAAATATTAAATTAAGATATTTTTAATGACGTGACATACAATTTTATGATATAGAAACATCTATATGTATTAATTATTCATATGTCATCAATTAAATTAAAAATATAGAAAATTATTCAAGTTAAAAGTTAAGTTTTTACTATATTTTATTTCAATTTCATGGGTGTTAATCATTTTACATTATTGTATCATATGTCACATTATTTAAAACATTTCACATCATCATTTTTTAATTAAAAAATCATAATAATAAATCAAGATTGTTGACTTTTAAAATAGAAGGGTTAATTTTGTGAATGAGTAAAAATAAATAAACTAAAATTACAATTAAGTCTCAAATATATTCGTTTGCTTATAGATACTGCTCTAAATAGATTTGATGCATGGTCGTCGCTTATCAAAATAAATGTATATTTAGTTGGAATAATAAATAAATAAATTCAATTGAAATTAATTATGTTTGATCTATTAGTTTTTATTTCTTCAAAGTTCAATCAAATATAATCTCTCATCTTAAATTTATATTTAAAGAGTTTATTTAGAGAAAAGTAAAAATAACATAAAAGATAAATTGTTGAGTTGGAATAAGATATATAAAAATGTAGATGATGGGGGTTTGGGCTTAAAGAAACTAAAATTGTTTAATGTGGTTGTGGTTGGAAAATGTTTGTGGAGATCAAGTTCATAAAAATAATGGGTTATGGTATAAGATTTTAAAATTGAAATTTGATGACCATGTAGAATGCATGGAAAACGTGAGTATGGATTTGTCAATTAAGTAGTTTCGTCTAAATTCTTAATCAAGAGACATTTATTTAATTATGTCTTACATGTATATTCAGCGATGTTAATTTCAATTATTAGTATTTGATCTATATATTATACTAGATTAAGTGTATGTTTTGTTTTACGATAAAAATAACAAAATCACGGTCACTCGTAATTATTTTATCAATCTATCCTAAAATTAAACATATACTAACATAAATATTTCACTAGCTCTTTTGTGTGCGTAAAATCTACCTTTACCTTTGTAATGTATGAATTTATGCAACTTATATAAAAGTACTTGTTCTAACATATTCTAGATTAACAAAATCCTCTAGTTATGTCACACATAATTTTAGTTAACAAATGCAACCAACAGGGAAAGTCTTGCAAAATTTGCATATTTTTGTGTTAGAAATTTAAAATCACTTGTAAGCATATTTAAAATGAGGTCTGACTACAAATTCACATTTCGTGTAATTTTAAAATAATAGTTTCATATTATATTTATTATTTCGAATATCATACTACAATCATATTGATATAAGTAGAGTTGACAAATAACGAAACAAATTCGAAGATAGTTTAAGACTGATTTGATTATTAATTGGTTGAACTTGTCTGATAAATCAAATGAGTTGAACTAACGAAACAAACTCGAATATAGTTTAAGACTCATTTCATTATTAACTGATTGAGTTAGTTTAAAGTTATAAGCAAAAAATAATTGTTAAAAAGGTAATCATAATTTAAACCCTATTCCTTGTGATTAACATTGCTACTTGAGCACGATGTTAAGATTGAAGTAGAAATGTCAATTATAAGAAAGGGGGGTTTGAATTATAATTGCCCCTTTTTAAAAAAAAATTGTTTTAAAGTTAAGAACTTAATCCAAGATTGATCTTTATAGTAATGAAGATCGATCTTGGTATTATTGAAGATCAATCTTGCTTTGTTTCAAAAACAGTAAAATCAATTTTATCAAAATAAAATATGATTGTTAAGCATATAGTAAACAATGATATAGATAAAAAGATTACGCATGCATATATTCTGGTTCACCCAAACACGGGTTACGTCCACTTCTCACAAAAATGAGATTTTCCACTATGTGCTCAAAGGCAAGATTGTTCTTGGTCATCACACTTTTTCACATATCAATTTTGATCTTTACATAGTTTATACCCTTCTACCTAGAAAGGATTTCTTCAGTTCTACCTTATTGTTTTGGAAAGGCTTTAACAAGTTACCTTTCAAAAACGTGAAAGAATTTATGCAATTTACTCAAAATTATGTTGACAAAATAACCTTGAGTTACAGGGTGGTGGATTTGAGACTATTTAGAACCTGGGTATTTACTCAACTCTTGTTTGAGAAATATATTATGTAAATAGAGCTTAGTTGTTACTGATTCTTACAAAACACATATTAAAAACAGCAAGCTATAAGAATGATATTGAGACACTTGAGTATGATTGAAATGATTGATCGTTGCTTGGCACTTTGAGTTGTGTTTTGTTCTTCATCTTGAAGCTGCTTTTATAGACTTCAAGAGAGTTTGGGATAACTCATACGACCGTTGGAATAGGGCCAGTTGTCATGAGATAGTTGTTGGATAAAATCTGCCAAAAAGCAAGAGTGATCGCAGCTGCATCCAAGATCGATCTTGAGAAACATGATTGATCTTCGAATTTGTGATGAACTGATTTCTATTACGAGATTGTGTCAGTTGTCTAAGTTGAGTGCTTGCTTTTTTCAATCACGTGTGCAGGTCTGGAAAAGTACAATCAGTAGTGTACTTTACAACTTGTAGCCTTGTACTTGCACTTGCCTCTTTTGAAGAATTATCTTGTATTATGCTTTTATTGAAGCATGTATTTGATTCTTCAAATTCTAGAACAAATATGACTTGGATTGATCATTTGTTGATTCTATACGAGGATATGTGATGAATAATATTTTCAGGATTGATCTTTTACAAGGAAACTGATTATTCTTGTTTCTGCCATAAACGAATATCATTCTTCGTTTCTCAGCAAAAAGTCAAGATCAATCTTCGTTTTCCTGAATAGCTTTAAGATCAATCTTCATTTTCCAGAACTGTTTCAAGATAAATCTTCGTTTTCCAAAACTGCTTTCTTTGATCTGATTTGTGATGTTTGATATCTATCTTGTTTTAACACACTCAAAAGCACATGTTAAATATCAAAACATTTAGAATCATAATTAATAATCTTTAATTAATCTTTTTGTTTAATTATCATCAAAACATTTAATTGAGATTTTGTCTTAACAAATATATGCGATATTTTGAGTTGTAGATATCATTTTAAATATAATAACATATTTGGCTACAACTCCCATGTATCAAGATAAAATTCTAATATTTATTGACATTGAGTAAAGCTTAATGAAAATATTGTAACATCTTAGTTTTAAGTATTGAGAGTCAATTTTGTTAATTGTTAAATATTTGGATGCTTGGGCATAAATACAAAATAGCTAAAAAAAAGAGAGTAAATAATCGTTTAAAAATAGCTAATCAATTAATAAATCATATTATAGGATTGGGGAAATTATTGATCCATTAGGATAAATTGGGTAATCGATTAAATGTGAGTAGTACCAAATGATCTTATTTTTACTTAACTAATTAATTCAGATTTTGTTACTAATTGATTAGTTATTGATCAAGATTCAAAAATAATAGTTTTTTCTAGTATCGAGTAGCAAACTATCTGTCTTATCTTTTGGTAACCACCCGATCACTTAATTTATCTATGTAAGGACATTTTAACTTTAGAAATTTGTAGGTTTTCACATCAATAAATTAATATGTCTCATAAATACTTAAACACTCATAATTTTGTCAAATCTAATTCGATTTTGTAAATGCATGCACTATTGAGGTATTTTGTTGGATACAAAATCACCACAAGTAGACATTCTTATTCGTAGAGTAATTGATGACTCATCTATCTCTATCAATCAGGAGTTATAAGGATCTGACGTGAAATATTTGATGATTAAGATTCTTGTTGTGTTATTGTGTCTTACTGATATTGTTTATTGTTATATGTTGTGGTGTCGAAAATGCATTTAATATACTTTTATTATGTTTTGAGAACAATGACACACTTTATTTTCTTTTGTGGTTGCTTATACACTACGTGAGTGAGTAGATGAAACAATAACTAACAAAAAAGAGACAAAGTAACTGACATGCCACCAACAAAGTAGATAATGGTTTATTTTATGTTGATTGTCTATATATTAGTTGACTAGTACATTGAAATCGTATAGAGTCTCTTTTGACTAGTTTGACTATTTATGAAGTTGAATTATTTTAGTTTTGTTATTTTCACATATTTTTGAATTGTGATCTTTATATGTTTGAATATGTTTTAATCATGAAATAAATTTATTGTATTTTTATTATATTTGTGCTTTAAACCATTTTTGAGGATATAAGGCATCACAAGTATTGTATATTGAGTTATAGTTGTCCAAATAAGATGTTATTTATAGCATATAAAAACTATTAAAAAGGTCTACAACTATATTGTTTATAGAGAAAATAAATTTGGCCTATAACATAGTACTTCATCTTCCTCTATATCAAAATAATTATCACATTTATAAAAAATAATTGATCCAAAATAATTATCACTTTTGATTTCAATGCAACTTTAATTAATTTATTTCAACTGTATCATCTAATTAATATTGTGTGCATCACTCTCAAGTTATTATTATCCACTTTATATTTATGATAATAAAAATAAATCGAAAGTTTTATAAAATCACCATACTTAATCTATGTGAAATGGTCAACTACGACAATTATTTTAATACGGAGGGAGTAAAAAACATCTACAAGTTTCATGGTGATTTTGCATTTGTTGTTTATATTAGCTACTTCTTGTGACAATATATTGAATTATAAATGTGTGTTTGGAGATACAATTTATGTCATTTGAATTATAAACAATGTATTGTAATTCTCATGAATATATTGAATGTAAATGAAATTGTTTTGAAAGTCGTTAAAATTGTATATTTAATTATGTTCTGACACTTTTAAATTTCATATTTAAAATACTTTATCTAATTTTACTATTGAAGTCCCACAATGAAAATATAACTAAATGCAACACCAAATAAAAGAGATGTTAACGAGTAATGAGAAACTTTGAGATCTAATTGAATTTATCATTGTGCCTAGTACAAATTATATGACTCATAATTTTTATTTTATTTTTTATTGATTGAAGCTTAATTTGAAGGAACACATGTGATCCTTTAAATATTTTTTTGGTTCATTTGATTGAAGCTATGAACCAAAATGCATGTGAACTTAAATTAAAGAATATTTATGAAAAACTCAATGTACATTTCAAATTACACCAATTCATATTGAGTTCAACCAAATTTGATTAATTTTTAATTTCACTTACACGTTTGTGGAAGAAGAAATTAAGACTATTTAGGTAACTTAATTTTAAATGTATAATTAATTTTTATTAACTTTAAATACTCTTTTTCCAAAACTACATATTTAATGAGCTATTTTGTATTACAATTTTTTTTTGTTTATTAGTAGTAAAATGATATAACTCTAATATGACCAATTTTAACATAAATCAATGTGATACGTGACATGCGATCAATGATAAAAAATTTCATTTTCAAAATTTGACAATTAGATTAAATAATCACACATATTATTTCATATAATTTTATTTATTTTTGTCTAGTAATTATCATTTAAAATTAGATTTTGAATAGCTTTAATTGTTATAAGTTTTGGTATTTTGTGAAAATTTTACTAAATAAAATAAAAATAATATAGTTTGAATTTAACATAATGCTACCTTTTTTTTATTATGGTTACAGTCATATGTTCAAAATTTGAATTTGTAGTGTATCATATTTTATTTAAATTTTTAATAGTTTATTCTTTTAATTAAATTATAACTCCATATAAAATAACTATGTCAATCTATCATATATTAAGTATTTACACTTACTAAGATATAATATATTATAAAACACAAAGTTTACATGATGTCATAGAAAAATATTATAACATATTTTAAATAATTGATATATGAATTAATTTTTTATAAAAATTTATTTCTAAATTTATTTTTAATTTAAAATTATTTATCTATGAATAATTTATCCCGTAGGTCGCACGAGATAACTGAACTTTTTTTATTCATTTAAACTATAATGCACAACCTAAGATAATTATTGATTAAATAAATATATAATAAATATAAAAATATTATATGATGTGAATTAATATATTATAACATCATCTAACTACAATGCTATGTGAAATAAAATATATTTAAATTTTATATTAAATTTAAATTTAAAATATAATATCAGAAAACCTATTTGGTGCAATGCAACCCAGTGGCTGCTATTCCAGTTACTATTGTAATTTGCAGTTGCGTTTCCAGGGTTTCTGTTGGGTTTTGCTCTTCCACTCCATTCACAACAATCCTTCTCATAAACCAAACATCAAACACCTTCAAGTCAACACAACTTCACTCTTCAAAAACAATGCCTTGAACGCAACACCCCAAACCAACAAACATGCTTCGACGCCGTTTCACCCTCTTCTCCCTCCAATTCCTCACCAACAATAATCCCCTACACCCACTCCCCACCTTAACTCCCCTACACCCTCACCACTACCGTCACTTATCCACCTTCACCGCTTTCCGCCGTCCACCACCAGACCCAAACGACCCCTCAACTCTCCTCAAAGAAGACGCTTTCTCCCTCTGTTCCCAAATGTGGGTCGACAATTTCCGCCAACCAGACAAAATCATCACCAACCTCTCCTCCTTCCTCCGTCGCTTCGAACTCTGGCTCCTCGCTTACCAAAAAGTAACCACTGACGAAACCGGTTCCTACACACCACGAAGCTCAATCCAAAGACCTCAGCTCGAAAATCTCCTCGCTCTTCGTAACGCGGTTATCGACGGTAAATTCAAATGGGGTTCGAGACTCAAATTTCATATCAAATCACCGATTGATAAAACTGATTACGAATCGCTTTCGAAAAGAAAAATCAAAATTATTTTAACCACTACACAGCCTACACCTTTTCAAGATAAAATTGTTCAGGAGGTTCTTTTGATGATCCTTGAACCTATTTATGAACCTAGGTTTTCGTCAAAGTCTTTCGCTTTTCGTCCTGGGAGGACGCCGCATACTGTTTTGAGGGTAATTAGGAGGAGTTTTGCTGGTTATTTGTGGTATTTGAAAGGTGATTTGAGTACTTTGTTGGATGGAGTGAAAGTAGGGTTAGTGATTAATGCTGTTATGAGAGATGTTAGGGATAAGATGGTTGTTGATTTGTTGAAATCGGCATTGGTTACGCCGGTTGTAACAAGTCAAGTTGATGAGAGGGAGAAGAAGAAGAAAAGGAAGTATCAGAAGAAGAGGGTGTTGAATGAGGATGAACCTAAGCCTGATCCTTATTGGTTAGACACTTTTTTTGGTTTTGCACCTGAGGAAGCTGAGAAGGTTCCTAATTGGGGGCATTGTGGTGTTTTGAGTCCTCTTTTGGCTAATGTTGTTTTGGATGAGTTGGATCATTGGTTAGAAGGAAAAATTAAGGATTTTTATGTTCCTTCCAAGAGTGATGTTATATGGAATAGTCCCGAAGGGGAAGCCGAGCAAGGAAACACTTCGTGGCCGGAGTTTGTTCCTACCAGCGGACCTGATAAAACTAGGAAAATGGATTTTATAAGATATGGTGGTCATATTTTGATTGGTGTTCGGGGTCCTAGGGCGGATGCGGCGACGTTGAGGAAACAGTTGATTGAGTTTTGTGATCAGAAGTTAATGATTAAGCTTGATAATGAGAGTCTTCCTATAGAACATATAACTAAAGGTATAATGTTTCTTGATCATGTGCTTTGTAGGAGAGTTGTTTATCCAACTCTTAGGTACACTGCAACTGGTGGTAAGATCATTAGTGAAAAGGGTGTAGGAACACTTTTGTCGGTCACGGCGAGCTTAAAGCAATGCATTAGGCAATTTAGAAAGTTGAGTTTTCTTAAGGGCGATAAGGATCCTGATCCCCAGCCTTGTTTTAGGATGTTTCATGCCACTCAAGCTCATACAAATGCTCAAATGAACAAGTTTTTGTCAACCATGGTTGAGTGGTACAGGTTTGCAGACAATAGGAAGAAGATTGTGAACTTCTGTTCTTATATCATAAGAGGTTCGCTTGCAAAGCTTTATGCTGCGAAATACAAGCTTCGTTCGCGTGCGAAAGTTTATAAGATTGGTGCACGAAACCTAAGCCGTCCACTAAAGGAGAAGAAAGGGCAGTCTCCTGAGTACCATAATTTGCTTAGGATGGGTCTTGCCGAATCGATTGATGGGCTCCAATATACAAGGATGTCTCTTGTACCCGAAACGGATTACACCCCATTCCCCGGTAATTGGAGGCCTGACCATGAAAAGTCATTGCTTGAATACATAAAACTAGGAGATCCAAAGACTTTGGATGAGCAACAGAGTTGCATCAGAGAACAAGGACTTGTTACACCTCAAGATTATATTTCAATGCTTGTTTGGAATTACAAAAGGAGTTCTCTTCCTATGGACCATCTTTCCTTAGTGAAGAGCAATGAAAGTGTTGCAGGGAGTCAGCATTTGCTTACTGGATCAAACCAGGACGACCATGGACACACAAGCAAAGAGGAAGAAAATGATGCAAGTATGAATGCAGCAGAAGTGTAACAAAAGGGTTTGTAATGTGCCACACAGAAATACTTCTTTTTAATACTTTTTTTTGTATGTGTTTTTTGAATAGGATATTTGGAGATACTTATATTCTTTTACCTTGCCCTTTTTCCTCTATGCTTTTTCTACCTTCTAACCTGAAATGTAGAAATTATAATGTATTACAAGAATGACGACCGTTACAAAAATAAAAGCTTAAGCTTTCAGGAGACTTAGCCTTTGACTTGATATTAGAACATTTATGGCCAACAGGTAAAGAGTTAGATCCTTGGTACCCCCATTCATCTAAAAGAAATTAAAATTTTAGCACAAAGTTAAGCTTGTGCATTATTCACGCTCGAAACTGATAGAGATTTGGGTATTATGGGGTGCCCAACTCCCAAGCTCTACTTTTGAGTAGTATGGGATGATCAGTGGAGTATTTAAGTGGTTTGGGTTTTCTTCCTTGATAGCTAGCATTTAAGGGAGGTTTTCCCAAGTATTTGGATACTCGTCACAAACACGAGAGTCTTTCATGTGAGGCGGTGTTTTATAGATATAGAGTTTAGATATCGTGTGGTTTCACTTTCACCTAATAGCTATGTTTTGAAGAGAGTTGGTCTTGACCTTAACTTCTATATTACCTGAGGAGATTATCATGAACAAGGCTACGTGTTACAGAAGTTTTCATAAACTTCAGCGCTCTTTACAATCTTGGCTCAAATCCTGTTTTGCATAAGTTGTACAAGAGTGTCTACTGCTATACAGCTCATACATCAGGACTTCTGCTTCGGTTTTAAGCTAATTTGGCGTTGTTGTGGTCATCTCTGAGGTAGTAGTTATTTGTTTTATCAACAGAAGCCAGAGGAAAGAATTACTCTAATTCTTAGTTTAGTACTTCTATTGATATTCATCACGATGATTAACTTGAATGACAATCTTTTTAGCTACTGTCACTATGATGCTATTAGTGATGATTGTTTATGGCTTAAGTCATTTGTGTTGTCATGTTAGTAGCATTGTCATGTTAAGATTTCATTCAATCGTTTGTAATCCTGTAACTCCAGTTGTCTTTCATTATTTCAAATTTGAGTTTTGGAATTAATCAATGCAAAATGTTACACTAAACATTTTTTTTGAATATGTTTGATGTCCTAAAAACTTTTTTTTTCTCTCTCTCTTCAGGTTTGTATTATCTTTCACCTTCCCACCATGGATGCTTGCTTGCCAAAGAAAGGACCCAATATCTGAAGACTGGAGTTCTTTTGGGCATGCATCTCACCTGAATCGGACAAAAATATAGGGATTGCTACAATCCTTTTGAACCGCGGGGCTATATCAGATGCAATTGTGGAAAATAATCTCACATGATGTTTAGGAGTCCTATATTGGTCAGTCCACAGAAAGGAGTTTTCAGTTTTGTATGAAAAGTCTAAGAAAGTTTGCTCATTGTGGATGCATATGATAAGTCGAGAAGGGAAATTAAACAACTCAAGCAGGATCATCTCAAATTTCATGTTTTACAGTATCTATTGGCTCTTTGTTCATATGTACTTGTCCCATTTTTTAATGAATTGAGGTCATCCTCAACCCTTAGTTCTTGATTATTTTACTTAATGGTTAACACTTATTTTGTAAACTTTCTTTCTTTCTTTCTCTATGAATATGTAATACGAGGAAGAAGCATACATTAGATCTTGTTACTGATTCCATTCAAAGGGGAAAATGAAGAAAATAACACAATAATAGGCACAGTTTTATTTATCGTTCATTTCTGAATATAATCCTCGTTATTGATGCATCTTTTTTGTATGCACTTCTTTCCTTACTCTTATTTCCATCTGGAACTAGGATGAGAAATGCCACTTTCTATTTCATAGAATTCACATTTTGTATGAAGCCAACTTGAGTTGTATTCATTATCGCAATAAAAACTAAGAAACTGTAGTTAAAAGGGGAGAAGCCTGTTAATCTTAACTTCTGTTCCTCCGATGTTGAAATTTCACTTAACTTTGTCATGAAATTTTCAACAACGACTAAAATTTTCAACTCTGCAGTTATAAATTCCAATAGTAATCGCAGTTAGCCAATCCCGTAAATTTGATAGAAATTAAACGATTCACATTGTAAGTTGTATAAATCAGTCTTAACTGTCCGATATTCATCAACAGTTGTGAACATCGACTAGTGAGTGTAGAAAATCCATTTCTGACTAGTCGAATTCCAACATGAATCCATTCCTGTATCATAATTACTAATTTTTTGGGTGATATGTTCTCTCAAATCATGCAAATTAAACTTAATCAAAAGGCAACCAATGCTTGAAGCCCAAACTCCAGAAAAATAAATAAATCTAGGAGAATTAAGAAATTATGTGTATATACCGAAAAAAATGTCCTTGTTCATGAATAATAATAATAATATTAATGTTCTAATACAATGAATTTGAACTAAAAAAGGACTAATCTAGGAAATATCCCAAGTTAGTTCTCTAGCTGCCAACTCCAATAAGCTTCCATAATCACCTTGCTTAACCTATCAAATTAAACAAACAATCAATCATTTGTATTGTATCATACTTATATGGAGGCATAGTAAACATGAATATTATTATCTTGCTGTCTCAAAAAAGAGCACTAATCAACTTCATTTTTGAATGAAGTAATCACAAACATACCAGTTAAATATAAGCTGATGAGTAGTGTCACCATAATGGTAAATGTACAAGCTCTTGCACTTACAGTAGCTGAGGTTGACCTGCACAATTGATAATTTCATAGCTCCATAAGAAAGTTGAATTGTAAATGAAGAGTGGATACAAATTACGTTGACATTTTTCGAAGAAATTAATTCTCAGAAAATGGAACATGCATCGTGAGTTCAAACTAGTTTTATGTTAATGTTAGTTTACAATGACATCCATTGAAAATTTAATATTTAGCAGTTATCTTTAAAATGGGGTTAAAAATTAGACTTAATGTGGCAATATGATGAGTTCTCATTGTATGTCGGTATACAACTATTTTACAATGACAGTGCCTTCTCATTAAACCCTGAATTTATTGTCATGTTTTGTTGAGTTGTATTTCTTTTTCTTTGGAACGTTCCATAAGAAACGTCATAGGAAATTACCTTTCTACTAGGTCTCTGACGGATTCGGTTGTTAGTCCAAAACCAAAAGGAAAAAGTGGATCATAGTGAGGATCACCAACATTCATTGGGAGTTGATCTACAGATTTGAACCATGTCCTTGCAAGCTTACCACTGAAACCATAGTCACCAAAAAGAACATCGGTCACACCTTGTCCCTCAGTGCCTGGTAGCCATGCTGCCACTAATGCATCTATGGAGGAAAGATACGGTTCAATTACAATAGGTCTGCCGGAAACAGTGACAACCACACACTTGACAGCTCCACAGACATTGTTGATGATATTTGGACCAGGATCTATCATTGTAAGTGTTGTGCTGTCACCGGCAGTCTCGGCATAAGGAAGCTCACCAACAACAATAATGGCATATTCAAAGTTGTTGGACTTAACAAAATCAGCGTCAGGGTTCTCACGAAAAACAACTTCTGTTCTTGGATCAACAGTTGAATTGATAGCACTGAGAATAGTAGTTCCTGTCCATTGAAAAAAAGTCTCCGTTTCAATTTTAGCTTACTAACAGAAAGACAGACACGGTCGTGGTTGTTTGTCCGCATTTTTAATATTATATTAGACTTAAGGTAAAACTGAAAAATATTTATGTACAGCAAAAAAACCTGCTATCTTATAGAGATATTAGATAGTATAGGGGCTTCTGCTCATTTGACATGCATGCAACTATATGCTATCACTTTGTCCTTTCCTTTTTAACCGTACTTTTTATAAAATAAAATTGTTTCAATCTATAAGATGTTTATCAAAGTAGAATGCAACATTAACTATTATTTTGTAAATAATACCCTTGACTATTTATTGCACACAAATAAATATGTCCAATAAAATAATAAATAGTCAAGTGTAAAAATACAATTAAGTTCATAAAAACAACAAAATTTATTGATTTATTTGGTTTGTGCAAAACAACACTTGAAAAGGAGCATAAGTAGTAGTTATTAGAAAATATGCATAAGAAGCTCAGTGCATATTTATAACAATGACTAGTTTTCCAACATTATTGCGCATTAACTACTAACTTTGGATAACTTCAAATAAACAATCACCATTAACTACTTTCCCCCACATATATCAAAGTAAAGAGTAGTTTTGTACATGTAAAGCTCAGAATTTCATATGCTTTCATAGGCAAAGACCTTAACTTGCTACGAGTGTCAGAGAGACACTTACCACTTGTGTCACTGTTGCCGATGAATCCTTGCCATTTCATTGTCCACCCTCCACATTGGTAACCCAAATTATCAGCATGAGTGCCAGCAACTAAGAGTTTTGGAATTTTCTTTGGAAGAGGAAGAAGTGGAGCACTATCATTTTTCCCATTCTTAAGCAACACAAGAGATTTTCTCACAGCTTCCCTTGCTAGGTCTCTGTGTGCCTAATTAAACAGCATATTTGATTATCTCACGACTCTTGATGTCTCAATTATAATAAGATATTATTCTAAATCAACAAGAAATGCTGATCATGTTTGGCATGGTTTGAATGAATTCACCTGGCTTCCAAGCTCATTGATTAAGCTGAAATCGGCTAAAGGATTCTCAAACAGACCCATAGTGAACTTTACAAGCAAAATTCTCTCCACAGCATCATCAATACGATCCATTGGAATGACATTATTCTTCACCAAGAGTGTAAGATCCTGAATGAACTCGTCGAATTTGTATGGAACCATCACCTATAATGATTATTAGTCAACAAAAGGAAATAATTTATTCTTCGGTAAGCATTGCATTGTTTTGTAAGCTACACACTTAAGCAAACATTTTATTTACTACAGGCCTGCAAGAAAGTTCAACATAATGGACAGACTAACCATATCAACGCCGGCTTCAATTGAAGCCTGGACCGAGTATGTGTAGTTTGAATCGGGTGGTGTTGTGATTTTGTCAATACCTTGCCAATCTGAGATGACAAATCCCTGACAAATAAGTCAATAAAAATTGTAGTTAGAACTTAGAATCCCACAAGACAACCCACATTGCTTTAAAATGGGAGCTGAAAAAGATTCAAAAACAAGATTAGTTTGTTCTCACACAACACAATACTTAGTAATATGGTTCAAATAGCAATATCAAATGAGCAACACTTATTGCAACACATGTCGCACAGATTTCTCAAAACGTTTGACGCAACAAATTTTTTATAGCAGATCCAATAGGAGTTATAACAAAACTTTATAGAGGAGAATATGGAGAAGCCAATCACCTTAAACTTAAGGGTAGTCTTGAGAAAGCCAGTGATTAGATCCCGATTAGCATGCATCTTTACACCATTCCAACTGGAGTATGAAACCATGACAGTTGAGACCCCCTTAATGATGGAATCATAATACGCAGGCATGTGAATGCTCAGCAGTCCATGCCAGTCAATCACTGCATTATTCTCATTTACTCCCTTGTCTGTACCACCATCTCCAACAAAATGCTTAGCACAAGCTGCTACCTTTGTCCTACAAAAAAAATGAATATAACTTTATAAGCCTAGTGAAGGATCGAGGAACGAAGTGAACCTTTTTACATTAGTAACTACATAAAAAATACAAGTCAATCATGAAGACCATTTGAAAATTATATTGCATATCAGCTTCCATTAAAGATGTCTACAAGTCAATGGTGTATCAGGTATCTATGTTAATGTCAGTGTTTCATAGTATATAACTCTATGGATGGAAAACCAACCAATTATGCATAAAAACTCACTTGTCATGGCCCCTGGAGTATTTCTAAAATTAGTATATAAACACACTAAGTGAAAAAAGTTAATGAAACACTTTTATTTTATAAAGATTTACGATCAATAATGTCATACTTGCCACCAACATATGGAAACCCCTTCTTGCCATTGGCAGGGATATCTCCTTGTAGACCAGGTATGATCTCTGTCATGTCTCGCACAATTTTAGGATCCTCGCTATAGCTTTCATAACACCGACCCCATCTTGGATCTCTACAGACCTATAATTAATGTTTTAGGAGTACATCAGCAAAATTTAGAGAAAAATAGTACATATTTGACAACCACAAACTTGTCTTACGAAAATGTTTCTTTTACAAGTTTATGATCATCAGTATCTTTATTCTATTTACCGCAATGCATGGAGCAAAAACATAAGGAATTCCTGTAGCTCTGACTTCAAGAGCAGTTGCAGCACCGATCCTTTGAACCAAGTTAGGATCCCTATTCATAGGAGATATTATTAGAACAAAGCAAATAGTCGATGCATCCAATAAATATACAAGATATATGAAGTACCAATACAACACCGTTAGAATTAATATAATCGATTTGTAAACCTACAGAACTGGAAGCACAATTCATCAAATGACTCAAATTAATGCCAATGTAATACAAACAAATGATAAACAACATAAAAATAAAACTAAACTTGCCTAGTACATCCAAGCCCAACATTATGGGGGAAAATGGTGGCATTATAGACATTATTATGTCCATGAACAGCATCAATGCCATACATCATTGGAATGCCTAATCTACTTGCTAGAGCCCCTTTCTGAAATTCATTTATCATATTCACCCAATCTTCAGCAGTAGCCTTTGGAAGAGGTTCACTACCGCCACCACTCAATACACTCCCTGCACACATTTAAAGTAACCAGTTGATTGATAATGTATCTTAACAATGTTATCATTCCCTTTCTTTTTTCATTCTTCAATTTTTTTATCAATTACTAATTCCTTGATTCTTCAGTTTCCTTGTAAAAACTAAACATTCAAAATCTACCAAGATTCATATAACAGCACTAACATATTCAAACATGAAAAATGCAAGTTAATGATGCTCAAAATAGATCCGCAACCAAAGCCAGTAACTTTAAAGCACGAGGTTGCCATTTTTTTTATTGAAAAAATGAGATTAATCGCCAATAAAACATATAGTTGAAAAGATTAATCAAACTAGCAAAAAACCAAATGCAGTGTGTGTGAAAAGAAAAACATCACATAAAAGTTAAAACTAGAAGATTGGTTACAAATTATTTTTCTATGCCTGAACATGAAACTACATTTTCAATTTAAAAAGACATTAACTTTTAGAAGTATAATGAGGTTCTTAGTTCTTCTCACCAATGAAACTAGTTTTCATAACATTAGCATTAGCAACACTCCTATCAATTTGAACCATTTGACCAATCTTCTCCTCAAGAGTCATTCTACTCAACAAGTCCTTAACACGAGTTGCAAAAGGTTCCTTTGGATCTTTGTATTTCAAGTTATCAACTTGAGCTTCTCCATTCAACACCAACCAACAACTTAGCCACAAAACAACACCCAACAATTGAACAAACACCTTAGACATTTTTGAATTTCCCACCTCTTTGCTTCACCTTCAAAATAAGACAACATAGGTAAGAATATTAATAACACAACACAACCCAATAAAGAATCAAGATTTAATTTTGGATTTATACCCCACTTGGTATCTAAGGCAAATAAAAAAGAAGCAAAAAGAAAAGCATATCCAATGAAATGGGATTCATAATAACTTAACCCCATTACTTAAATCAACAACCTTTTTAAAAGGGTATGTTATTAATAAAGCATATGATATAATTAAAACCATAAAAAATATAAAGCACACATTTTTATTATTGCTTTCGCAGAAAAGAACAAATCTTTGAGAAAGTGAAGCATTCATAAAAAAAAAACAACACCAACAACAGAAAGAACAAGATCATAGTACATAATAGTTGAAGTAAAGTAGGTGTGGGAGAAGATGCGTGTGTGATGAAAACTCACAAGGAAAGTAAAAATGGTGACTTAATGATATTTGAAAAAGTGAAGTTTGGGGAAAGAGTTGAAATGGGAAGAGAAAGCAAACGGAATGGAGAGAGTAGTGGGAGACAGTAAACACTGTTTCCGAAATTTTCTGTTTGGAAAGTGGCGAGTTTGTTATTAAAACGGAGAGAGGACAAAACAACCCACGTACCAAACTATGTCAAATTGTTTTTTTTTTTCTTTCTTTTTTTTTCTAACTTGTGTGATAATTATTAAGGGAAATAGTAATACTGCCTTTAACCAACATATTAATAATTTAAATATAAAAGAATTATCTTTTCAATTTTATTTTTTTGTATTTTGATAACTTTAATATATGCATTTAAGGTAGATGTTAGTCTGATCCTATTAATTATTAGTATGTCTTAAGAAAATATGGATTTTGTTTTCTGTTTATACAACATGGGTTTCGTATAGATACTTTCAATCATAGTTTCATTTAACTATTCCATTATCGCAGACTATTTTAATTACAAATTCATAGGGTCGGCGCTATGATAAAAGTTATTACAAAAAAAATAACGTGGAAGAGTTTGTATCACAATTATTTTAAAGGGAAAATTCCATTCATTTCGTTAATTACATGTGCACTACAAGGAGGACAGTAATAATAAATTTCCAGATCTTATTAATAATTTAGTTCAACAATGCACAGATTCTTTTCTCTTTACTTCTATTTTAGGCAAAATTTAAGCTCGACTTGTTTTTTATTTTTTGTGCAAAGGTCTATGTGTTTTTTAATGAAAAAAAAAAATAAGTTAATGAACCATCTTCAACTTTGTAGTTGTAATTTCAATTTTTAATTTCGTTAGACTTATTTGTTTGATTTGATTTTTTTTTTAATTTTAAATATAAACTTAAAAGTAAATATTTATAGATTACTTAATTAAGTTGGTTAAGATTAAGGTCTCATATTTGTCACGTAGGTTTCAACTTTGTAGCAAACTTTGATTATTTTTTGTCTTATTTGATTTTATAAATCTCGAGTAATTTTTTTTATTTATAAAAAGTCTCACTATAACAATTCTTTTAGATCTTTAAATATATTTAATATGAATTCTGCTTTACTTAAACTATGAATGATTCTATTAATTTGCATACAAACCGAAACTAACTTAAAGTTTGATAGTAAAACTATTAATATCACGACATTTATTTAGAATAGTCCCTGACTCATAAACTATTAGGGTGATAAACTATTTGCGATTAGACTCCAATAGAACATTCACAAAACCCAAATTAATTAAGCATTAATTATTAGAAGAGGTCAAAATAATAAAGGTTTCTCTTACCAGTGTAGTAAGGTGAATAAATATATCCAAGATGTTTGAAAGACTATGATTCCTTGCAGAAGGGAGAACACACAATTTCACACAATAATTAATATCTATTGTTGATTCATATAAAACGGTTTGAAAGTATGCAAGGTGCATGTTACAAATTTACGATAAGAATTAATTGCCAACAAATAAATTTTACAATTTAAAAGTATTACTTAATCCAAATATTTTTATTTAATTAAAATACTTATACCAAACGTAATTAAAGTACTTTGTTACTTTCAAAGTTTTTAATGAACCTTTTGTTACTTTAAAATTTAACTTTTGACGAGGGTGAGTTACACTTTGCAATAAAGCACACTTTTTTATTTTTGTTTAAGTAGTTTATTTTTTTGATTCATGTTTTTTAAGAACAAGATAAAAATATCATTACCAAACATGGAAAAAATCACCCACGAGATGTATCATTTCTTCATAAAGTTTCATTGTCAGGGAAATAGTTTTTAATACAAGCATTGAGATGGTATATTATTGTAAAAAATAATTTTTTTTAACTAAAGTCATAAAAAAAAAACTAATTGCTAACAAAAATATGATGGTTATAACTTATATGGCATGTGACTGGCTGGTTTTAGCATAGTCCTATAATTTGAATTGCTGTTTTGGGCTGGTAAAAGTTGAATAAATATGCAACACCAAAAGCTTCGTCTTTTGAATTGATGAACAAAAAAAATAGAACAGGCAGATTCCTTAACATAAAAGACAAGTCATTATGCAAAAAGTATTTCTCTAAAGAAAAAAGAAAAAGATATGGATGGATCCTTAGTGTGGTATCATGTCCAAAAGTATAAAACATGCAAAGAATAACTTGATTAATGAAAAAATCACTAGCTTTCATGCTAACTTTAAGTTAGAGAATCGGATTCCTCCTAGATATCATTTTAATTATGAGTTCAATTAACATTATTACATTTCATCATCATTTTGTTCAATAACTTCATTTCATTATTGTCTTTTTTGTTTGATTAATTTTTTTTAATGGATCTGTTATGTAATAAAAAATTTAAAGGTTTGAATTACATATTAAAAACAAGAAATTTTAACAAATAACTCAAATAAATTTTTATTAGAACCTTCTCGTTATTACTTAGAACAAAATCACTCTCAACTACCTCCATAAAGACTAATAACGTATTAGGATTTTCATCGACACAATCTAATAATCATATTTAACATTTTTAAGAAAATTTTAATGGATATTAATTTTTCAATTTATTATTAATCAAATATGATTTTTTTTCTTTTAACGGTGATTAAAAAATTATACTGTCATTATTTAATTTTAGTACTTACTTTGACTATGTATGAATTACACTCTCATTTTTTCTCTTATGTTAAAATCTACATTTTACTATTTTAAAAAGTATATATAGCATTGCTTCATAGTCATGCTGTATGGTTCAAATCTAATGATATTATGAAAAACATGCATAAGTTTGATTATGTTTAATAACCAATAATTCACAAACAGTAATAATAAATAGCATTACTTGAATATTATGAACCACTTAATTAGCTTACATTTATTATTAGTAGACTATATTCAATAAAGTTGATTACAATTAACCTTTAAGTATTCAGAAAAAAGTGATTTGTCAGTTTGAATATTTGAGTCTAAATTGTTCCATAGTTGAACTTGAATGAAAAACTGTAAAATATACTTTAATGTTATTTTGAATAAAAAAAATGTGCATAAATCGATGTTTTTTTGGGTAAAAAGGTATTTTTATTCGAAACATTGCTTATTAATTTTCTTATGTTTTATTATTAAAAATAAAAATGTGACTTGTACTACGGTCAATCTAAAACTAGACAACTCGTGTCATAGTAAATTGAAAATAAAATTAAAAATTAAAAAAATCAACCTTTCAATCTTGACAAAAATTCTAGACCACTAATTAAAGTTACCACTAACTTTAGGAATTCATTTTTACGCACATCACCATCAAAATGTTTAAACAAAAACACTTATATAGTGATTTATATATATATATATATATACAAAATTTCCTCCGAACGGATTAATATGATTAATTAACATGTGTGCATGGTTTTCCTAACAAAAAGAAATAAATTAACAATGATTACACATACACTCAACCAAGTAAAGTCCTCCAATTAACTTCATCACTACTAAAATAAAACCCATTGTGTGTGACCCTCCAAGAACATATCCTATATGGGCCACAACGTTGTGTGTCCCTAGAAGCCTTAAATGCATCAAAACTCTTCCTTTTGTTGCCCCATTTCATGGCACACTTCATAAGGCTACTACACATCAAATTGGGCCTCATGATCCAGCTGAAATAATCGTGTTCTTGCAAGACTAAAATACCAAGGTCCATTTCATCTGATGAACCCAAATTAACCACATGGACATAAAATTCATCACTGCCAAATAAATGTCGTGATCTTTGCATTATGGCCGTCACAATGATAAAAGAGGCTGAAAAGAATAGTACAAGGGAAACATAACTTCTACATTTCATGGTCTTTTCTTATGGCAATATACTAAATACCTAGTATAAGTGAATTAGTGATTTATATGTGTGGTGGGTTTGTGACATTCATTTAGATATCTTGTTTGGCTAATTAGTTCAATTGGTTAGTTAGTTATTTTATACTAGTTAATTGCTTATTATTTAATTATATAAGTATTTGAAAATTATAATATTTAATGTAATTAATTATCTTATTTATTAATATTATTCAATTTATTTTTTCCTATTTATCTTTTATAATTGGTTCAAATCAAGAATTGTAATATAGTATTTGATGTCTAATTACTTTCTAAAATATTTATTGGAAATTTTTTATAGAAATTTAATTAATTTATCTTTTTTTTCTCATTTATTTCTTGAACAATTTGTTCATTTTCCTCTTCTTTTTTCTCCATTCAAAATTAGTTATCTCTCTTTCTTTCTTCATTTTCTTATCTTTTTGTCTCAAATTCTGAGTTAGAATTATCTAAGTATGAAGATGATAATAAAAAAAACTATCAACAATGGACATTAAAGATAACATATTTGTCAACAAATCTTTAATAACATTCAAGACTTCTTCATGTTTTTATATCAACCTTATTTTAACATCAACACTTTAATCAAGTATGAAAAATATGGAATTAAATGCATTATTCATATTATCTTCATCATCAAACTCAAGAATATATGCTATCAAAATATTTTTGGAAGATATTTTCAGAACACCAACAACCATTGGTGACAAAGTTTTTTCTTGTTATCTAAATTGGCATTAAAAAAATAAAAGCAAAGATCTTGATCGAAGTATAAACTCTAGATTCAACACCTACCAACAAATAAGTTTCTAAAAAAGTATCCACAAGATGATTCTCAATTAGAAGTCCAAGCTAATTAACAAAAAGTTGTACATGAGATTTCGTTCAAAAGAAAAAAAAAATGCAAGAGAAGATCTTGCTTAAAAATGTAGATTTGATTCAATACGTACTATAACAAATAGTTGGTGTACTTTTGACGTTAAAAAATCTTTTAACTAATGTATTTTCAGTATCCAAAATTCTTAGTCGATGTATTTTTAACATTCAAAATCTTTTAACCGATTTATTTATGACATTTCAAATTCTTTTAGTCGATATATTTTGCCATTTCATATTCTTTCTAATCAATTACTTTTTCATATTTTGTTCTTAACATGTTCAAATTCGAAGTGTAATAGACACATTCTAACTTGAGAGAATGATAAATATCTTAATTAGTAAGATTAATTAGTTAATTATTTAATAATAGTTAACGGTGCATTTTTAGATGTATATTTCCAAAGTGTGTTAGAATGAAAAAAGAAACTCCCTTAAAATATTTATTTATTGGACTCGTTGTGTTTTGGACTATTTATTTTGATATAAAAAATCAATAAGTATATTCCAGCAATTTATGTTGAACCTTTACGATTTCAATTTATTTAGAGAGTACTCTTCTCAAATTGTATGTTTGACTTTTGTTCAAGATTTACATATTTACCGTAAATATGGTTTTTACGGTGAAGAAAAACAACAACAATAAAATTGACTCTTTTCAATTATTTATTATAATATATGTTAAAGTAAAACTTTTATGGTCGTTAATTTTTTCATAATTTGTGGTTGAATTAATATTTATATGTAAAATTCTATTTTTTTTTTAAAAAAAATATGTAAGCAATGGATATTGAAAATTTAACTGAATGTGACCAAATTTTCACAAATTAAGACAATATATAGTATAAATTGTCAATTAGGGTTGCCAGCGAGTAGATCTTGATAAATAATAATTGCCATATTTGATTGTTTCTTATAAATTAAGAAAAATTTATAAATTAAATAATTAAAAAATAATGATTTTATTAAATTATTTTTATCAAAAATTGTTGTATTATCTTTAATTATAAATGTAAAGTAGATAATATAAATTTAAAAGTCATATACATAATATTAATTAGATGATACAATTAAAAATTCTTCTTACAGAAATAAATAAAAAAGTTAAAGAAAGTCTTAATCAATTAAAGCAAAATATAAAGAATATTTATCAAAAATAAAATTATAACTAAATTCTAAAAGCATTTAAGGATATGTATTTGACTTGATTGAAATATAAAGTAATAAGTTTATTAAATACTAACATTTTGTAGTATCAAACAAAACATTTAACTTAATTAGCATATAAAGTGATAAATTAATTAATTACAATAAATAGTATTGTGCTTAATTAGCATTGAAAAAATGTTAGCTTATAAAAAGTTAAAAAACTTTCTAACAACGTATAAATAAACTTTTAAGTTCTTGTCATTAGTTTAGTTGTTGAGAATATGAATATGTCAATTTGATCTTCGATCTTCGATTTTGTAAAATATTTATCAATTTTCTTTTTTTATGTAAATAATCATTATTAAACTTTATAAATATGAATGATGTATCTGTAAAATAAATTTGGACGGCTAAAATATTTTTTTATTTATAAAAGACTTTCAATTTGATCTTTGAAAATATGAGTATTTTAATTTAATACGGACACCATGACATTTCTTAAATTCATCATAATGTAAATTTCCATGACTACAACATTGTGGATGTTAATGATGTATATGTTAAGTGTATTTTGGATGTTGTAGTCTCATAATGAAGAATACTAAACATTTGAAATTATAAAATAAAAGAAGGCAATTTTGTACCTAACTTTTGTGCGTATATATTTTTTTTGCCGACATTTTATCTTTTTCTTTAGGTCGTTGTGCATGTGAAAAAATTAAATAAGTTTTTTTCCTCATCATGTACTTTAAAGTGGTAGAAATATACATATTATTCACATAATACTTCCAATAAATTTTTATTTTATTTTTGTGAAGACATGTGTAGTAAAGAGCCATGTTTGTGGGACGAAGAATAATTATTTTTTTACGGTGTGCAATGTTGTAGAGAAAAAAAATAAAGTGTCTACAAAAAAAGAAAGAAAGAGATATCTAATTGTCCTTTGTGTTTTTAAATTTAAAGTGTTTTTGTATTTTCTCACTAAATTTATTACGACAAACAATACACTTAACAAACTTATTTCATTACCAAAATTTGACAACATACATTTATAAAAGGATGAATTTTAGAAACATTTTGTAGAGTTAGAGACTAAATTACAGTATCCATATTTTTAGGGATTAGATTAAGAGTGTTCTTTAAAGTCACATGCCATTTTGGTTTTCAGTGTTTTATTTAAGAGACTTGTCAACAACATTCACAGGGTTAGTAATGAGCATGTATAGAGGGATTAATTTGAAAAAACTTTTTACGATTCACACAGGGACTAATTTAAAAAATTCAAAGACTAATTTAAAAACATTCATATTCTTATAAACTAAATTGAGAACGTCCTACAAAGTGATAGATTATTTTAATATATAAAAAATAAGTGTCATTTCTATATTTTAATATAATATTAATTATTGTATTTTAATCCTACTCCTAAATTAACACAATTTGCTTCACCCTTCAAATATTATATACTATAATATACTCTCACTTCATCCAAAAATAATAATAATATTTAATAATTTTGCATAAATTAAAAAAATATGATAATTAAAGGAAAAAGAAAATAGACATTTTATCAAATTATCTTTTAAGTAACAGCTTTTTTAAGACATTATTTTTGAAGTAAACATTTATTTGATGTTACTAAGAAGCATAAACCCTCTTATAATTATGCAAAATTTCTCACATATCTTGGAACATATTACTAGTTTGAATTGTAGCACTAACATACATGGGTTGGTGAATCCAAGCTAGGAGAAAACCTTGGAATCACATGATTCATATTCACACTCACCATATGAAATCCTTCCTCCAATTCACCTCATCATTACTAAAATAAAACCCATCTTGTGTCACTCTCCAAGAACATAACCTATGTGGACCACAACGTTCTGTGTCTCTAGAAACCTTAAATGCATCAAAACTCTTTCTTGTCTTATCCCATTTCATAGTACACTTCATATAGTTGCTGCTCCAGAAATTGGGCCTCATGATCCAGCTGAATTCATCATGCTCTTGCAAAGCACGACCACCAAGATCAACTTCCTCAGATGAACACCAAATGACTAATGGAACAGAGGAATTGTTTGTGAAGCCATTAATCACACGAACATAGAATTCATCACTGCCAAATATATGTTGTGTTCTTTGTACTATTGCCATCACAATGAAAATGGAGGTCGCAAAACATAGTATAAGGTAAACACTCACCACAAATTTCATTGTTTTTTGTTATTTAGTTTTAATAGTGATATGTTATGTCTCTGTTTTGACTGTGAGGCTTTGTGTGCGCGCGTATATATATATATATAATTTTTAATATAGGTACGATCATGAATTATGTCAAATTTGATGTGTCACCTATTAAGTATTTATATTAAATTAAACTATTTTTAAATTTGAATTTGTTATTTAATTTAATCAAATTCAATAAGATATAGATCTAATAAAAACAACACTACAAAGATAAAACTTAATTGATCCTAAGACTAGTTACTTAATAGTAATATATATATATATATAACATGACAGAACATATCTCTTAAGAAAAAAAATAAAGTAGTTTAAAAAGTTATATTAAGTAGGAATACAAACACCATCAAATGAACTTGGGAGCCATTGGTTTTACAAGTCTTTGTTAAATACATAAAGTGGTGTTTAAATATATCACTAACCATCCAACTAAATATTCGTCATTCCATTTTTAATAGAAATGTTGACGGTTAAAGAATATTTTATAATATATTTTATTTTTTTATTCTACTCTTACATGTAAGTGTGAAGTAATATAATATCTAATTATTTTATTAGATACAATGAAATTTATAATAACAAAAATCATTTATTATAAAATAGATAATTCGACAAGTAATTCGAACTCGATTTTTTTTCTATTATATCCTTGTATTATCTTTATATTTATTTTTGGTTATATATATTTTAAAGATCACACCGGGCCAAATCTTGTAAATTATGACACGTAGTGAAATGAGGGAACTTAGTTTTGTATATCCCATTTAAACAGTGAATCACGTTTAAATGCAACTAATAGAAGCTGAATTGCAATTTGCAATCACATGACTATATTGGCAAACATAAAAACTATTATGTCTTGTGTCCTAGATGGCTGTTGCAAACCTATATTTAATATCATGCGTACTAGTGCTTGATTGATTGATTGCCGGTTGAGTTATCTTTGCAACTTAATTTAATAATATTCTAATGGTTGTAATGTTGTGCCAAGTTTAGTGCTTGCACAAATCCTTTTTTTTTAATTCATATATATATGATCTCAATCTTATCATTGTGTGTGATCTTTGCCTTTATTGCCACTTTATATTTAGGGTGTAGATATCATTTTTTAAAGCATATCCATGCGACAGTATGTTTATGCCTGTTCATATATGTGCTAAGATATTGCTTTCCAGATTCTATTTATTTTCTTCGTGAAAATCTATCAATCAACATCATATATAGCAAATTAATTTATTTTCTTAGACGTAAAATAAAATAAAATCGAACATTTTGAACATAAAATATAATATCAAATTTAACACATAAATTTAATTTATTTTATTAAATATATATTTTAGAGATTAATTGAAATATATTATCAGTGTATGATATTTTATATTATTAATAAATTATAATTGTATATATATATAATTTTAAAAGCAATTAAAATTAAATATTTTTAATAATTTAATAATTATAATTGATTAATAGTGTAGAAAAACATTTATACGAAAAGTATATGTGTATATTTAATTTTTTTTATAAATAAGAATACTATATTATATGATTATTAAAATGTTTTTTTTAATCATTTTTCTTTGAGTAGCTTACAAGAGAAATAACGAGTACTTTATAATACATTATTTCAACACATTTTTTTAGTTCTGCTGGTTTAAAGTCATTTAGCTAGGTTCCACCACTTAGTACTTGTTGATAGGAAAAGATCATATAGAGAAAGAGTGAAGAATTAAAAAATGAAGAAAAAGGATGGTGGTCTCTCATTTGTACGGAAGGGAATAAACAAAAGAAATAAGTAAACAAATAAAAATTGATAGGGTATACATTTTTTTTTTATCTTCAACATGAGAGAAAGTTGTGCATTTCTATTCCACACTTTTTTTTATTCTCTCTCGTTATTTTCTTTTTCTATTTTTATCCAATTAAATAAATAGAATGAAAAGAAAATATTTGCTTCTTTGTTCTTTCTTTCTTTTATTTTATTTATTTTGTTTTATTCTTATGAAATATATAGTGAAAGCATTTCAAATGTCAAGGAGTTCTACAATGAAATTGTGAAATAATTGAATCTTGAACACACAATTATATATACATAATTAAAATTAGAAGAAAAAAATTATAATTAAGTAGTTAAAATTTAACTCTCTTATCTTTTTATTATAAAACTCTTCTCATTTTATTTATATATATATATATATATATATATATTATCAATCAACCAAAATAACTCTTAAATCAAACACCAACATAAAATAAGAAGTTGTTGAAATTGAAGTGTTTATCATATGATGTATTCAATAAGTAGTTAGTTGATAATACTTTTTATTATCATATATTAATTAGATAAGAATTAATTTTATTTTTCTTGTAGATAGTTAAATTTGTTAACGGATATTTAGAGTTATTTATGACATATAGAGTCCCTCGTTTGTAAGTTTTATTGACTTTTTTCTATTTTTTTTTTTGGATTGTTGAAGTTTTTTTGTTAAAACTCTAAATTTTTAAATATTTTATTATTGTTGTTTTAGTTGATTTTCATCTTCAAGACATTCAACTTGATCTTACAATTGTATTTTTATCCTCAACACAGAAATTTAAAGTATCAAATATCAATGGAGTTACAAATACATATTCAACAAAATTTACAAAAGATGTACAATTGTAACATTTTCTTCGGAGTCTACACAGATTTTTTTAGTTGCACATATTATCATATTGGAATTTTTTTCTTCATCTTTTGGATGCTTAGTTACTTTTTTATTTACATTATACATACACTTTGAGGCTTGAAGTCTTGGAGCTTGTATTGGCTATAATTGAACAATCTACATTCTTCTTGGTTTCTAAGATCAAACTATTTATAGTTTTTTAATTGACAATAAATAGACATTGAAGACTTATATCAAGAATTAGAGAGTATTGAAGATTCTTGCCATCAAATAATCAACATTATAACTTTTCATTTAATACATAGACCCAAAAGTTTCCTTAATTCTACTACGTGCAACTTGTTACTCTTCAACTATCACCAAAAACAACAACACATGAGATAAAAAAAATTCTTTTTCGTCATGCAAAGTTTCGACTTTCTATTGTAAATTCTTAACATGGACTATAAGGCCTATTTCTTCATAGTTTATAAGTTTCATTCAAGTACGAATTCTTGTTAAATCCTTTTTTTTTTTTTACCAAGTTCAATCCTTTTGTTTTGTTTTGTTTTTGGTAAACACTTCAATCCATTTTTAAATATGTTTTCTCTTCGTAAATTACTATATTACTTTAACAAGAAGACGAATTTAACACGTGACTTCTTTTTCTAGGATTTAACACATGTCCAAAAATATTTGAAAGAAATAAAAGATTTAGACAAGAAATCGTAGATTCGTAGTTACATTCATTCGTACAATTATATTCAGCCCATTATAATATTTGAAGCCCATTAAGGCAACCCAGCCAGCACCGCCTTGGTTTTCTCCAATGTAAATTAATTCGAGTGGTAGACAAATTGATATTTGAAAAGGTACGTAATAATTAAATTAATTTTTGAATTTTATAAATTATTGAATATATTTTTAAAATTATAAAATATTAATTAAAATATTCTTTTAACAAATATTTGTTATTAAATATTTTAATATGATACTATAATTGAATATATGATTTATTAATGTTGATTTCACATTATTGTCATATTTTTAAAAACTAATTTATCAATGAAATTCGCATTTAAAAAGAAATGTAAATAATTATAATTATATATTAACTAATTATTAATAAAATTGTCTATAATATATTTAGATTTCATAAAAAATTAGTTTATGTTATAATTATATTAATATGAGATAAAATAATATATTTAATTGACATGTCAAGTAGTGATTTCTAACGATAAAAAGCTATATATTTACTATTTTAATTATTTTTTCATAAGTTAAGAGATGTATTTATTAATTTAAAAAAATTACAAATTAATTTAATTGGCTCAAATTAATTGGATAAGAAGTTATTTTGGGTTTTTTCTCCATGTTCATCATTATTTAACATGTTAATGGTCAACTCTATATTATTTTTGATTTATATAAATACTAATCTGGATAATTTTATTTGTAGAATTTTTCAAAAATAAAATATCAGATTTAGTTTTGTTTTATATTTGAGTTTTAATTTTGTTTCGTATTTGAGTTACTTTTTTCAGGTTTTATTTGAGTAAAAAGTCGTGATTATCTATCAGACTGGAGGTGGTTGGAGTTGTGGGTGGTAGTAGTCGATGAGAGTAAAAATAATATTTAATAGGAATTAAAATAATTTAAAGTGGTGGTTGATGATGGTTAGAGTGGTGGTCGTGTAATTAAAATGACTGTCGATGTAGTTAGGAACAGACAAATATTGTGGTTAATGTAGTGATCGACATTAGATGGAATAGTGGTCGGAGTGTTCAGAGTAGTAACACTAGTTAGTAGGGTTTGGAGTAGTCGAAAGTGGGGATTGTTGATAGTTGCCGATGGTCAAAACTTTTATAAAAAATGACCAACATGAATAGAATGGATGGTTGATGATGGTTAAAGTGGTGATTAATGGTAAAATATCAATGATGGTGATTTGTTACATTTAAAACGTTAAAATATATATTTTTAAAAATTTGAATTTTAAAGAAAAACTTTGCAATATTAAGTGGAAAACCAAATTAACATTATTTTCTTGGAACATATGGTATTTTCAAAATTAAATTTTTAAAACTATAAAGAAGTTCAAAACCACCTCAAACAATTTATACAAAAGTGTATTTGAGACGCATAAAGAGATAATAAATAAATGTCAAAAAAAGAATAGGGCCATTACTTTTGTAAAAAGATCAATCTAAGATTGTTTTGCAATTTTACTTTAGGGACATTTCTCATATTTAAATTGTCTACTCGTGTGAGAAAAAGCTTAAAGGTGTACTACAATAGATAGAAAATATTGAAAAGGAAGCACTACAGAATACTAAAACTATTCAATGTAAATGTCAACTTGAACAGATTAAATTTGTAATGGGCCCATAATCTTTTAAACTGAAATTTGTAACCCAAGTCAATTGGCCCGTTTCACTTTATGTTTTGAAAAACCACTACCTCATGATATTGTTTTACTTTATATTATATCCCTTTTATTCTCATGTTCATCCAAAGTCTTGTCCTCTTATGCTTGCTCGAAGTTTGAGCTATCCCAACATAATAATACATTTATTAAGACAGATTACTAATCCTATTAAGCCAACTTAGTTTCCTTGTCTTTCAAAAACATTTTTGTTGGCTGTAAATATTTCTTCCTTCTTATAAACATTGTGTTGAAAATATTATAAGACAAACAAACACTTATTTATATAGCTCAATAAACATATATCTCAATAAAAGAGTACTTTCCATTGTAAAAGTGTTTTTTTATCTCTCTTATTAGTATTCTTGAATTGGATAGTGAATCTACATGTGTTGGGTCTTAATGGGAAAAAATCTTTAGAGGATAAGCGGGTTCTATCATAATTGATTGCTTGACCCATATGAAGGATCTTGAAACCTTATCTTTCAATCATACCAAAAAAGATTATAATAAATTAGCTCATTTTTTTCTAAGCATTAACTTTGTACTCCCTCTGGACCCTAGCCTTATATATAAGACCAAATATAACTTTATATAAAATGTGTAATCCACTTGTATGAAATATATTTATTTTTACTCAACATTAAATAAGAGTAAAAAAGTAAAATAAGCAATTTATACATTTTAAAATGTGTGACTTTTTCTTGTAATTGATTATAATGGTAATTAATTAGTCTTTGTGTTGAATTTTAAATGTTATTTATTTAGATGAGTATATTTTTTTAAGAATATAAAAATTGAAATAAAAATAATATAATATTATCTCCAAATTTATATTGGTATACTATTAGTATTGTGTTCATAACTTCTTCATTTATTTTTTTATGAACAAATTTATGTGTCATTAGAAGTTAGACTAATTACCTTCAAAATAGGTATTAGTTTCACTAAAATTAATTGAGAATTGATATAGAAAATTGAATTGCGGGTTGGAAAGTATCTACAACTCCGGTTTTGTACCTATATACATTAATTTATTAAAGTGTACTAGTTGAATGTTTATCAATCAGGATGAAAGTTATATATAAATTAGACATCTTAAGATTTTCAAAAAGTTATCTTTTAATCAAATCACACATCATTTGAAATTTCAATTAAATTGTCAAAGTTGTAGTGTTTTATGTAAAAAAAGATTATGACATAGTTTAGTTAAAATTAGTATAATAGAAACAATAAAAATCGATTTTGAATTAAATTAATAGGACTTAAAATGTAATTTTTTTAATATTTATAGTCATTTTACAAATTTTCGTGATTTTATGAATTGAATTGATATATTTTATAAGTTCTTCTATATTAGTGATCTTGAGATATATATATCTTGAAGTATAAATTATATTTGAGTGAAAACAATTGGATCTAAAAGAATACATATAGTAGTTTTATCATGTTAAAATTTATAATTTTACTAAATACATAACAAGTTCAGTAGTATGAGAAACACATTTTCTCTTTCATAAGATTATATTGTAATGTTGTTGACTTTAAAATATCATAATTTAAGTTATATAAATTAATTTCGAGCGAAACTAATTGTGTTTGAAAGGTTAAATAAACACTGTTTTCTTTAAAGTTTGATGTTAATACATGGTGTGTATGAGTAGTGTGTCTATATATATATTCATATGATTTATATGTTAAACAATGTTCAAATGTGTGAATGCAATAAATAATTACTCATATAATATGATTAGATATATATTATAGTTATATTAATATATACAAGATTCATTTTAGCTAGATGAACTCTTCGTATGTATACTATAGGAGCGAGGTGTAAACGAAGGAAAGTGAGACACCACTTACATACTTAATTATGTTCAATTTTATCAAAAAATGTTATTCAAGTGGATGACATCGGGTGAAATCAATGTGATATTTATGATTTATTTATTAAATTATTATATAGAGTTTAAGTCATTAACTTATTCATGTTTAGTGGCTTAAATTAGTTGAAAGATTCAATGTTAGAAGTATAAGAGGCATTTGAATATATCTTACTAATAAATAATATTTAGTTAAATTGAGGTATAGTTTGTGGATAAATTTTTTTATGTTAAACATATCACCGTGGTTGTGAGACATATAAATTTATTTATTTATTAAATATATGCTACTGCTTCTTATGTTCAGTACGTTGGAGGTGATATTTTTCAAGTAACAAGTAAACGTTGGCAATTTAAAAAGTACTCAAATTATTCACCTGTCATTTAATGTTATTCAATGTCATAAGTCATACTTGCATCATCTCTTTAGTCTAAATTATAGCTTTATAGTTTAATTAAATCTAATTTGTAAATCGTTTACTTGTAAATATTTCAGTATTTTGATTTATTTCAAACGTTTGCAAAATAATTTATATTTATATGTAACTACTTATAAAATTTAAAACAATCATTCATTTATAATTAAATTTTTAGTGTTAAAATTCAATTGATAAATATCGATATCGTTAAAGAGACTTTGCATTCATGTAAGTTAATTACAATGATATTTAACTTTTTTTTTACATAAAAAAAGAAAAAAAATAATATATATCAACTGTGTTGAGTTTGATGATATTAAAAAAAATTAAATATTTAATTTAATCCCTCAAAATTTCAATACAACTCAATTTATTTTTTAACAAAATATAATGTCTAAAATAATCCTTAAAATGCATGAGGTACAAATTAGTCCCTCTCATACTCCGCCTTAAGCTCTTTTGCCAACTTTAATAATGGATAGATTAATTTATACTTTGTACTAAATTGTTAAAAAACTATTTTTGAGTTTTAAATTTTGTTGGAGACTAAATTAAATCTTGAAGCGACTAAAAGAAATTGACCTATCATAAACTTTTACTTAACTGTAACTAACAACGAACTAATTGAGTGAATAGACATAGGAATCATTTAAATATTTGAAAGCATCAATTAAATTAATTGTTGAATTTAGTAAATTAATAAATATATTTTTAAATTATAAAATAATAATCAAAATAATTCATATTTAAATTTTTATCGTTAGAGATTATAACATAACATTTTAATTGAATATTCGACTCATCTAAATTGACCTCATATCAATATAATCACAATATAAATTAATTTATATATAAAATTTAATTTTTGTGATGAACTAATTTATCTATAATTATTCCATAAATAATTACAATTATTTACAAATTTATCTTTAATTATAGATAAATTAATTTATCTACAATATCTTAATGTAAAATTGTAATTGAATTTGTGAATGATCACATTAATTTATATATAAATAATTTTATAATTATTTACAAATTTATCTCATATCAAACTTATCTTTAAGATGAAAATGTCATTGACGTGTAATTTATGTGATCGTTCACAAATTCAATTATAATTTCATCTTAAAATATTTAATAACAAAAATTTACAAAAATATTATTTTAATTAATATTTTATAATTTTAAAAATATTTTTGTCAACTCACAAATTCATGAACTAGCTTAAATAACGGTTAAAATTTCAATTTTCATTTTATGTATTCACTCTTAACTAATTTTATTTTATCTCACTTTTAGTTTAAAAATTTAACAAAATCAATTAATTCAAAATTAGTTTTATTATTGCAACATAAGACATGGTTACTCTCTCATAGCAATACCCTTGATTTATGTTGTAAAAGACTATTCTTGGGAACTAAGCATTAATTTAAAACACAGGGAAAATAACTAATGAATTGGTTTGCTTCTATTATCATCTGAATTCTTCAACAAATGTGTCATAAATCTGTTGAGCAACATGTAGTAGTACTATCTGGCAAACTGCAAATAAAGTGTGTGGCTATCCTGAAATTACAAGTTAAAAGCACTGTTTTGATTGTACAATCTATGCTTTGAATTGAACTAATCATGTTGCTAGTTGGAGTAATTAATTTTCAATAGCCAGCTAGTTAGTGCAACCAAAGAGCACCTAGGTAAATGCAGCTGCCACTAAAGCTTAAACTCAGACTTTATAGTTGCAAGTAAAGCTATAAATGCCATTTTAGTTGATTGCAAATTTTTTTAAATATAATAAAAAACTGACTTAAAAGCACTTTTCATCTCTTAGTTTATTAAAAATGAATTTTTAATCCCTTTATTCTTAAAATGATTTTTTTATTTATATATTAATCAATTTTAAATTTTCTTTTTGTCTATATCATTTTTTATGATTTGATATTTTTATTAATAATGTGACATTTAATTGTTATTGATTTTATTTATATATTAAATTTTAATTTTAAAATATATTTATTTTATATAATTTTTTAATAATTTTAAATTTTTTTATTTTAAATATTTATATTTATTAATATTATTTAATATTTACATTTAAAAAAATTGAAAAAAATTATTTATACATTTTAAAATATTTCAAAATTATTTATTGTATTCAACAATAACTTTAAAATTTAAAATATTTAAATAATTTTTTTTAATTATTTTAAAATATAAATAAAATATATGATAAAATTAATTATAACAATAATGACATAAATTATTTTATTCAAATCACAAATAACATTTTAAATGACACATCCTTAGTAATACTGCCACACAATTAAAAAAAGATAAATACTAAAAAAATATATCAAATTAGTTGATAAGAGTAAAAAAAAATTAATTTTAAAAATACGAAAACTAGAAACTCATTTTTGATAATATAGAAGATAAAAAACGTATTTAAACTTAAAAAAATTTACCATAGAAGAACAAACCTAATATAGTTGCACACTTGCACTAGGCTACCTCTTGTTCTAATCATTTTCACCACAGAGAAGATGGGTTATGATCAATTTTTAATTTGAAATCACTTCAATAAATTATTATTTTTATATACAATTAAATGATTTTTACATATATTTAATTTATATATATATATATATATATATTTTTTAATTTTGTTATTTAGGGAAACATTATTTTATTTATTTTTTGTTGCAATATTACAATTATTTTTCATCTTATTGTAGTGTTAATTTTATTTAATTTAATATTTAATATTTGATTTGATGCAAATTGAATCAATAAAATTGAAGTAGTCAATATTACAGTTTTAAAAACATAAATATTATAGATATATCATATATGGATACATCATATTTGTTGTCTTTATAAATTCTGTTATATTTATAAATATTTTATTATTTTATAATATTAATTTGAATATTATAAATTTATTAACAAATTTATTTTTTTCAGTTTTAATGAATTTAAATTGTTTATTTTTATTTGATATAATTTATGTCAATTTAAATAATTGATTATGTTTTTTAGTAAAAAATATGCAACTACAATGTTCAAATCATCCTTGCTATAAGTTTCTTATGAGAATAAAGATCATTAAAACTAAGTAAAATGTATTTTATGTAGTGACTCATGTTGGAATTCTACATCAACACTTTATATGTATATAATCTATTAGTGGTATTTGTCACCTGGTCTACATATCAAACAAAATAATTCATACAAAATAAAATATATACCCAATATTCTTTTTTTAAGAAAAAACATATCCCAATTTTGTAGGCAAAATATATACACTTGTTTCGTTAAAAATAATGTAATTAAGATTCAAATGTTCTTTTAATCTTTGTAAATATACAATTTTATGTTTTTAAACCCTATAAATTTTTGTTTTATTTTAATACTTTCAATTTGCCACATTTTTTATTTTAGTTTACACATTTTATTTTAAGTATAGTAAATTTGTTCATAATGAACTTGCCCATGTAATATATAAGACACCTTATATTAATCTTCTCAAACAATAATTAAATATATAGTTAAATAAGTTAAAATTAATTAAAAATGATCTGATTTTACAATAGCAAACCATGAACTTTTTCAATCTTGGACCAAATCAGTAATGGCCTGGGCTAAAATAAAAACCCTGACCCCCTAGAGACCTAATTGACAAAAGGAAGAAAAAAACAAATGAGAAGTCTCAGTCAACAACTTTCTCTAATTAACACACTAAATTTTACAGACCATTATAGCCTAGTGCCCTATTCCACAACTTATTTTTCCTCTTAAATATTTTTTCAGCTTAACTTAAAATCACTGCAAGGCTGCAACAGAAAGATATGATATGTTCTCTCTCTTTTTGATTTTTTGAACTCCTTAATGTAATTGCCCCCACAAAAGCATCATAAAGCCTCCTAGTAACATAAGGCAACACAACAATAACCTAGGAGTAGTTAGGTTTAGGATTCACTTTCCTTGGATTTTGAAAAGCTCAAGATCTTTGACACTTTAACATGTTAGAAACCAAACAGCGCCTTAAAAGCACGCTTGCTTATTCAGAATCTTTAATTCAAATTCAAATACAAAAATACAATAAAGTAAATAAATACAAATTGAATGAGTTATTTTGTGTATGTGCGTCCATGTGAAGCGTGAGACACGCACATGATATGATAAGCGATTTTTCTGCCCTCCACTCACCATTGCATTGCACAACAACAATCACTCTCAATTTTTTTTTTCTTTTTCAAAACAATACAATGACTCTCATATTACATAAATAAACGTTTTGATAATAAGCGAATTTATGACATTTATTAAATAATTAAAAATACAATTTTCAATATATTTATAATTGAAATTTTATATATTTAATTTTTTAATAAATACTCCAAAAATATTTGATAACATTTTCCTATAAATAATATATTTTCTGGTTATTTTAGCTCTTGATTGATATTCCTCAGATATTATGTATAAGAAAAATATTTATTTTACATTTTTAAAATAATAGCTGAGTTTAAAAAAAAAAACAATCAAAGTAATATTATTGTTCTTTAGATTGTTCTTTTTTTTAATCAACTATTCATCATTTAAATAGTCTCAAACAACACATTTATTTAAACAGTTTAATAAGTAAAACCCACAAAAATAAAAGAGAGAAAGGATCTTTATATTATCACTTTCATTATTAAACACTAAAACTTGATTTGATGTTAAAAACAACAAACACCCTTACTACGAATCTTATTGTGAATGTCTTTAAAGTAGTAACCACAAATAGTATTAGCAAAAATTAAAATATATATTTCACTAAAATTTAGGCTAAATATGAATATATGTTTTAAGAATTGTAACATAAGAAATAACCCTTCTTAGTTGAAGTAATTTTGATTAATGGTTGGTTAGAGTGTAGAGAGGGAGTGAGGTTGTGGGGATGGGAAGGGAAGTGAACAAGGCACGAGGCTCGAAAATACAGTACCTTTCGCACTCAAACTTTAAATTGCCTAGAATTTTAAACCATGAAAAGGATCTCGAATTAAGGAGCCAAACGAATAAACACCTTCATTAATTTAAATAATTAAAGTAGTTATTTATTATCATCATCAAATATATGATGTTCATGCATCATCATGTTCATGCTCCTGTATATACCATCATCACTATTTTGTCATGTATATGTACCATATTTATAATATATCCGTGTCCATATAATATTGGGGGTTGTGCTGATTTTGCTTTGCTCAATGCTCAGTATCCATGCATCGGATTAATGCAGAAAGTACTTACGTAATTGGGTTTCCTTGTTTAAATAATTAAGGCTGCCAGTAATTAAATACGTTAATTTATAAAAGTTAATGTTAAGGCTTACATTGTCACAATATTAAATATATTTCTTTTGTGTAATTAAACATTATTTATTTAATCTTAAGTTAATATAAAATTCATGACTAATAATTCTATAGTGTATAAGTGAATGATGTGTTATATGTGATGTATAAGTTTATTTTAATGGATAGATTAACAAATTTTATTAAATTATTGTAGATGTTATAAATCATCTTAGATTTATATTTTTTATTTGTGAGACTTGTTCAATAAATCACTTTAAGTCAAACATTATTTGATTTTTGTGTATGTAAATGATTGGTGATTGACGTATATTCGAATATCATCTTAGATTTTTGTATTAAATATAATTTATTTTTATAAAACTAATATTTGTAAAGTGAATGATGTCATTATTTAAAAATAGTGATATATATATATTATAATAAATAATATAAGTAAAATAAATTAATTTTTTATATAGTTGCATGATGAAAAATGTCGAAAAATGTTGAATAAAAATGAAATTTTAGAGACATTAATTACAAATATAAAATAATTTTTAAAGATGAGTTAAATTTGAAATATAAATTTAATTAATATAATATAAAAAATCTGTATATATCAATGCATCAAATTCGATAATACTTAAACATGAGAATGTCTATTAAAAAAAATTAAGTCTTACAAAACTTAAACATAAATTATGAGAAAGGTCTAAAAATAATTCACTTTATAAGCTGATTTTCTAAAAATAAAAAATACAACGGAAGGAATCTTGGTGTCTCAATGGTAATGGACCAGCAGTTTTTTACATATTTAATATTAAAAATGTCACAAAAACACTTATTAAATAATTAATTATAAATTTTTTTAATTGGAAATACATTTAGAGTTCTACTTTCCAATTTTTAAAGGTATAAGATTTGTCATTTCAATGCAAAACTTCTAAGTTTATTATAGTTGCTAAATTGTCTATATTATTTTGAGATTTCTAATATCTATTGGAATTTTAGAGAAAACTTTGTCAACGATAAAATCAATGATAAGTTTTATGCTATGACATTATTTTTGATAAATTTTAAATAAATACTAATAAAGATCCTTCAAACATGATCAAGAGATTATACGGAGTGTTTAATAAATTTTAATTAAAATGAATAATTTTGAAGAATTCAAATTTAAATTTAAATTAAAATAATTTTTAATTAAATTTCTTTATCTCTTAATTAAATTTTAAATTATTAATTTCATTCTCACAAAAAATAAAAGTTAAAAATACAGTCATTTAAATTGAAAACATAAATATTTAATTATAAAATATTAAAGTTGTTATTTTTATTTAAATTTTTTATTTTCAATGTTTAATAGATATTATTAATACATGTGTTAGAATATATTTATTTAATAGAGTTAATTGAGGTAATAAATGATTGAATAAGTCTGGGATGCAATCTAAATATATAAGAACATAAAAGACATTTGATAGACAGCCACAGCAGCGACATGAGCAGCTTGAATTGGAAAAATGGCAACTTTGCAAAAACAAAACAAAACAACAACATCGTTTCAATATCATATCATCAAAGGAAATTATGTTCCAACATCAATTCATTAAAGCCCAAACATACCTCACACGTGTGGGGCCTCTACCTTACCTAATTCTATCTGCTACCCTTTCTTTTATTTTACAAAACCAACTCCTATTAATGACCACCCATTGGATCTCATATTATTGAATAAGAATAAATTGAGGAAAAAGGCTATTATTGATCAATTTTTTTTAATAATTATTCAATTAAAAATATATATTTTAAATGAAATTCTATCAAATGTATTTTGTATAATTTTGAAATGTAATATTAAAAGATTTCTATTTAGTTTGAAAAAATTCAGTAATTAAGTTGATGTTATTGGTTTTAACAATCCTTTACAACATTAGATATTATTATTTTCTAAATACATTAATAAACTCCAAAATTATGAGAATAAATATTTATATTTTCTAAAATACACCTCCGAAATAAAGAGTTTCACCAAAATAAATTTTAGCTTCAAATATTAAATTAATCACCAGACAACAAATCGGTGTAGAGATTATTTTCCTAGAAACATGAAAGAAAAATAAAATTTCATTTAGAATAGTAACAGAAATACAATTTTTCATGAAAACAACAGTTGAACTCAATGACATTACCAAAAATTAATAATAAATTTATACAGTATTAGTATTTGTGTAAATAAATTTTATATTACTAAATACTAATTATAATTAAAACATTTAATTTTTATAATAAACATTTTTAAACTCACACCAATGAAGTATGAAAATTAAACTATTACCAATAATATTATATACAATAAATAATTATAAAGCATAATATCATTAAAATACAAAACTTAATATAAAATGAAATATAAATATAATAATTTGATATTTTATACACAATAGATATGACCCTGTAATGTTTTATAAATATTATATTTATATGTTAATATGCTAAAAGAGGGTGAAAATTGTAATAAGATGAAAATAAGTAGAACCATGTAGAAAGCAGAGAGGGACAGGATGCATTAGATAAGGTCAGAATTTGACAGATACAGGCTTGTGATGAACTAAACAGAAACTGTGTCGTCACCACTTGACCATATACTCTAATTTGTAAGGGAGATCCTGTGGGCCCCATGAATCTCTCTTTTACCAATTTATTTCCTTACCAAAAATTAAACTCAAACCAGTACACCCACGTCCCAATAGACTTAAATATTATAATTATTGTAGGCAAAAAATCAAACTTCAAAGTATGGATGTTAAAATAATTTTATATTAGTATGAACAAAATAAAGATTCACATGACTGACGACATTTACAGAAGAAGAAGCTATTCACAATTTTTTTTGTCATATCCTTTATATTTATTTCTAGATATTAACTTATTTAGAAAAAATAGTACAAAATACTTTTACTTTTTGATAATTTTGTACTAAAATGACAAGATGAATCGATAAACCAATTAATTATAAAAAGAAGTAAATAAAGTCGAGAACATTAATTACTGTTCTTTTATTTATTTATTTATAAAAGTTACTATGTGTAATAGAAAAAGTTAAAATACTAGTAGTTTCAATCCTCTTGACCTTGTTGGCTGTTTAAAGTTGAAACCAAAAACATTTTTGCTTTAGAAGCAAGCAAAACACCATGATGACATTCTACTACATGCCTACATTAAACCTCATTATCACAATACAACAAAATAAACAGAAAAAATAAGTTTAATAATTAAAGGATATTTATATAGTACTGATAGAGTAGCATAGTTCACAAAACACATGAGACGGCTGAAAATTAGTACAATAGTCTGATATAGTATAGTGTATCTTGTACTTAATTAGTAGTACTGAATATATAAATTAATATATAGTTATGTATCTTGATTATGGTTTCATCCATCAAACAAAAGACCAGTTGATGAACATGAAAGCAAGACAGTGATTGGCATCGTCATCATTGAGAACTTTCCAAGCAATGGCTTGATCATAAGACACTGGCCTATTCATACTTGATACACATATCCCTGCCGGTAGATATGCAAAACCCTGATGACAAAATGGTAAAATAAAGAATAGTTAAAGCAAAAAGATGGATGAAGCAAACAAAACTTTTGTTAAAGTGTATATTTTTTATAAACTAAAGTGTGACACAATATTTTAGTTACCTGTTGCATTATCTTAGAGAACTCTGAACAAAGAATCTTCCTACCAGCTTCATCAAGAACTTTATCAAGCATTATATCTTGAAGTGCAACTAGAGTAGTTTCAAGCATGTCTAGTCCAGCTTGATTTGCAAATGTGAATATTGGAGATGCCTGTAATGAAATAATCTTAGAAATCAGTAGAATACTTAATGGAAAGTTCATTTGGCGATAAGAAAGCACTTTATGAAAAATATCATAGCATATTATCAATGGAGAGTTTAATGAACATTAAAATTAAAGAGCATAGCAAGTGATTACATTTGTTTTCACAGAACAGCACAAAATTGCATCAGAATGGTGCCAAAGTTGCTTCAAGATTGCATCGCTAGCGGTGGACTCGGTTCTGAAAAGCTCTGAACCAGTGTGCATCCGGTAGCTTCTGCAGATCCATCGTGCTAAAGCGTGAGCTTCCGGCGAACCAGGAAGCGACTTAGGCCCCAGCTGAGTACCCAGCCGAGAGGGAGCAATTGCCATGGCAACCCTTTGAACAGATCCCACAACACTTCGCACATACTGACGAGCCATCGCAGCCACATTGTCTCGCATATGATTCTCAAAGGTAAATTGAAATGCAATTGTAAGGACAGACCTAAGGTTGTATCCATTCAAATCACCTTCACCGGATTGACGAGCATTGCCGGATCCTACTTCAAGTGTTGATGCCAAATCCAATGTCCTTGTTGCAGCTGGACCATCCTGAGATGCACAACAGTTCAACACATGAACTTATGCATCAGCATCCATTATAAATGAATAATCCAACAATAATGATATAAATTCATTACATTAGATTGATACTAATAGTTGAGTGACGATACTTAACTGATTTAGGATCCAAGGGAATAACACGAAAACCAGAAGGGAGCAAAAGGGCATCATCCGCAAAGGATTCATCTATAGGTGCAAATACAAGTTGTGCACATGCGCCAATTGAATTTTCATCAATTCCACTGCATAGCTGCAACAAATTTCATAACAAAAGAAGTAATTAAAAATCATTTGCAAAATCACTTATACCTTCCTACTATGAAATACACAATTTTACCTGCAAAAGATACATATCACGTGCCAATGCAATGTCTTCCGGGGAAAACGCATGACCCTCTATACGAACTACCTCCAGAAACTGCACCAGGGCAACATATCACAAAAGAGCATATTTTATATTATATGCTGTACATATACAATATATGGATCAACAAATAGTGAAGAACTATACCTCTTCATGCTCAATCGTATGAGCAAGAGGTAAAATGACTTGGCTGCTTGGGAAGCCGCCAGGTCTTGGACATGGAACCGCATAAGGGCTAGTCTTGAGACAAGCAGAAGAGTACGCATCAACACCATAATCAGCCCACTCTGACCGATGCTCCCTCAAAAATCGAACCAGCAAAGCCGGAGGAACATTCTGTGGACAACCATTATATAAAAGGTCAATAAAACAAACATAAGGAGGAACAACTTAGTGTCATACAGTTCATCAAATGGTTTGCTTTTGAAATTACCTGCAGTAGCATTGATGCCTTGGCACACAAGACACCACCTCCAAATGACGGAAACATCGATGAATTGTAATTGGACCCCAAGAATTTGTTTGGAGATGAGTTCACAGTTATAGTCACATCTTCCACCCCATCATTTCCCAGCAATGACCAACCATCATCCACAAATCCATTCACAGCATCGTTAAAACCCCTGAAAATTAAAGGAATCAAGGAAGCTACAGTAAGTTTGAATTTACCAGTATAATTATTTATTAATCAAATCAAGTATAAAGAATCGAGTAAATAATTCAAACACCGAATTTTGCAGTGATTCAGATAAGATGTTAGGGCGCTACCTGCAAAGTCGCTGACTAAAAGTTCTCAAAACAGCAGGTTGGCGCCCGCCACCATACTGAATTTCTCCACTTGATTCTTGAGCTATTTGTCTAATGTGTTGCAAAGCCTGTAAAGTATATTTTAAATTAATCACTAAATACTATTGACATAGGTAGTCATACAAAAACTACACATTTAATTAATCTTACTGCAATAGTCAATTTTTGAGCCAAGATTTTTGAAGATTCATAGAGGGGCCTCAAAACTTCAGGGACACTCCAAACCTTAAAGCAAAAAATAATGTTAAAAACTGAGTTAAAAAAGGTTCACCAATATGTAAATTACAAAAATAAATTTGAATTTGATGTCACTTACATCTAAATCAACATGATCAACAATATGGATAATGGATCCACCACCCTCACATGGCCTAATAAGAAAACCACTAGGAAGCATTTCGGCTCTGACGAAATTTGATTGAGGAGGTCCTGTTGGACCGCCAGTTGAAGCATTCAACGATCTCTCACATATCTGCCACCATAAACATTTTGAATAGTTAATATTAAAGTTGATTTAAATTATTCTGTAGTACAAAAATAATAATCAATTGTTTTGCAACGTATAATAAAAGGTTAGATTCTTCTTAGTACCACAAGACTTCCATCTTCCAAACTAGTAGTGTATCTCAGTGTCCAGAAGTCCCGTGCTGCTGCCAACGTTGTAGGCGCATACGTCTGAAGGCACAAAAAAAGTACACATTAACAAATAATAAATATAAACCAATAGAAACTGCAGTATAAATTATATAGAAGAACAAAATAGGACCTGCATGTACATGAGCTCTATTGTACCACCACCACCAGTAGGGACAATACTCAATACATCGATACATCGGCAGTCACGATACCATGACAGTCGATCTTTAAGAATCTCGGCAACCTGGGAAAAATTGTAGGACACATCAGTTACTAAAAGAAAAAAAACACAATGAGGAAATTAAAATATATAGAAACAGCAAATCATACCTTTGTGGGTTCTAGACTCACAAGGCCGCAGGCTCGTGCCGCTATCCCACTACAGTTGCGGGAAACAGCAACGATTCCAATAGAATCCGGACCAGGCTATACGATAAAACATTACAAAGGAAAGAAATATTAAATAATTAGAAAGAGACACACAAATATGGACAAACAACAACCATGAATTGCTGAAAAGGACATATCATACCTTCATCCCAATCATCTGGACCCAGTCGACAGCAGTTCCAGTAGCCTTTGAAAGGAACTCTGCCAGGGTCTCCTCAGCAATTGCCAGAAGACTAAAAACAAAGAAACATGTCAACATTGAAACTAACAACAAAATTAAAGTTTAAATATGATTTTAGTCACTGCAACTATAGTGTTTGTTGATTTTAGTTCCTCTAAATTTTTTTGGTTGATTTTCTGTCCTTTCAAATTCAAAAACTATTGCTTTTAGTTCTTGACGTCGTAAGAGGCCCAATAAAAATCATGTCACATGGTTTAATAAGTTGATGACATGAACAACTAAATGCTACAGTTTTTGAATTTATAGGAAATAAAACTTACACAAACTAAAACCAAAGCGCTATGATCACATAACATAAAATCAATTCATGATGCAAATAAAAAGTTTGACTGACCCAGCTGGGTTGTTAGCATCCCTTTGAGGATGCTGAGTTGGGTTTTGCTGTTGGTTTTGACCACTCATTACCACAGACTCACAGCTATTGTCTGTGGTAGTTGCAGCAGAAACCTGTTAAGAAAAATAAAAGCATGTGAATAATTAATGATTACTTGCAAACTTTGCACAATACTAGTAAACATTTTTGTTGCATCCAATGAACGTTGAGAAACAAAAAAAGCAACCATGTGAAAAAAATAGAATAGGGTCTCACAGTATGAATCTGTTGCTTCATGTATCCATTTTCATAAACCAAATGAGAAACTTGCTTCTGCAGACGGTCATTTTCTTCCATTAACAGTTTGTTCATTGCAGATAACTTCCTATTCACTGTTTGCAAACGAGAAGCTTCTTTTCTTTGCTTTTCACGACACCTACACAAAATTTAGTAACTTTATTAAAGAAAAAAAGGTAATAAAATTGAAACCTTTATAAAAAAACTACACTCACCATTAAATGCAGAAACTACATTATCATTCAGTTTAGGTAAATAAATTAAAATGCAAAAAGGGGTTACAACTTCACAAGAGACAAACTTAAAAATGATTCGAAAAGTAATGAAAATAGAATCATTCAAACACATTAATGCTAAAAAAAGTAAACCAAAGGCAAAAAATTGGATGTTTCCAAAAGCAAAATAGAACCAAACTTTATTAAGATGTGTTGTTACTGAACCAAAAATCTATTAACATTCTCATTTTTCCATAAATGTTAGAAAATATTAAATGAATGAACAAAAGAAGACTAAAACTAACAAAAAAACAAACACCCCACAAGTTATTTTCTTCCAAGTTCCTCCTATCTTTCATAGGGGAAAAAATGGTATTAAAAATATGAACTTTTTTTAAATAAGTTACTAACATTTGCATTCATCAATAATAATAAAAACTTACAAAAGATGACTTAAAGAATAAAAAAACACACACCCCACAAATTATTTTCATTAAAGTTCCATTCTTTCATATGAACAAAGAAAATGGTAGCTTAAAGTTAAAACTTTTTTATGAAAGCTTCAACAACAACAACAACAACAAAAAGAAAAGAAACTTTCGCATTAATGAAGAAAAGCTTACCTTCGATTTTGAAACCAAACTTTGATCTGTTTAGGTTCAATATTAGAAAGTATAGGACACTCTCTAATGAGTTGTTGTCTTCTCAAAGAAGTAGGCTTTGGACATTCAGAATAAACTCTCTCCAAAGCTTCAACTTGTTCAGGAGTGTACCTCACATACTTACCAGAATCCATTTGGTTATTTGAGTCTTTATGCATAGAAAGTGCCATTATTCACTCACACAAAGAGAAAGAAAGAAAAAACAAAGTCTTCAAAGAAACAATAGTAATTAAGAAAAATACTAGTTTGGTTCTTCTTCTTCAGTGTTACTGTTGTTGTTAGTGTTGGGTAGGCTCTCTTGTAGAAGAGAGCCACCACTTTCCTTCATTAGATGGTGGTGAGATTGAAAATGGAAGAAGAAGACGAAGAAGAAGAAAAGGTGATAGTGTTTATCTCACAAACGAATCTCGAGAGAGAAAAAAGAGAAGATGTTGGTTGATAGAAAGAGATGGAACAAAGAGTGAAGGAGTATGTGTGTTATGTATGCATTGTCTTTGTATTCTAAAAAAAAAAACAAAAACAAAAAACAATATATACGAAGACAAAATAGTACTCCTACTATTAATGTTTTGTTACACTTTTCTGTTTCTACCACTTGTAATTGATTTTGGGGTTTATAATTCATTTTGTTTTCAGAATTACTTGATGTTTTATGGTTTTAAGTTTACATCTCATCGATATATTAAAATTTATTATTTATTTTTATGAAAATATATTTATACATAAATTAATTAATCTTTAAATAAAATTAATATATTGAAAATCAATTTTTATCACTGGAAAAATAAATATATATTATTTTTAATGTGTCACTAATTTTATTTTTACTAAATAGTAGTGTTATAGTATGTGTAGATTGATGTCATAATTTCTTTAAAATTTCAATATTAATTTGATATTTTATCAAATAATTCTTGAAAAGTATAAATAATTATCAACCATAAAAATTTCATCTAACATATTATAAATTTATATAAAAAACACCGGTTTTATATTGACATAATATAAATATAAAAATATTCAATAGTTACCCTGGTAAAAATTTGATATTTCTTGCTAATTTTATTCAAAGTTTTTTTTTTTAAGTCACTGTTTAGTATCAATTTAATATAATTACCATTGACCACTATTATTTTAGAAAAACACCTAAACTTGTAGTTTTTGCAAAGACAACAAAAATTTGATGTGATTTTAGCAAACTCTCTTTTTTATACAAAGGATGATAATAATATCTCATTCAAAATTAGAAGACACCTTCAAACTTATTAAAGCATCTTATCTTTTTGTAAACTATATTAAATCATTTGAATTTTAGAAAAATTTCTCTTTATATCAAAATGCACTAAACTAATTAGAACTCCGGATAAAAGTATTAAAGTAATTCATGACATAAATAAAGAGTTCAATTATCTTATATTTTAATATAAATAAAATTCATATTATAAACACATAATAACCATGTATAAATATTTTTTAATAATTATAATTAATTGTAATATAAAAATATTTAAATTAAGAGAATGAAATATAAATATAATATTCAATAGTATTTTATTTTTTATAAAATATCAAAATATTATATTTATATTTTATTTGACATTAAATATGTTCTAATATTATTAAATTAATTAAGTTCAAATTGATAAATGAGAAGACAGGACAAGAGAATAAGAGATACGGTTTTTGACAAATGGTTTGTTTTGTGTAATTTGCTAAACTTCTCTCTCTTTCTCTTTCTCTCTCTCTCTCTCTTTGTGTTGTGTGCAGAAAAAAGATAGAGCGGCCAGACAGGCATACCAACAGTACTGTACACTACAGCTTCTCTCTTTCTCTCTCTTCATGAAATCATCATATGTTTAGGATGAGTGATGTATGTCATGTTTAAGATACATATGCATGATGACATGATATGTATATAGTCATTTATTTGATGACATGGACTGGAAAGAGAGAAAAACATCTAAGTTTTGTGACAATTTTTTTGTTCAATATCCCTCTCTTTAAAACAATTTTTTAATATAAATATCTTACTTAAAAATAAAAAATGAAAATAATTTATTTCTTATTAATTGTTTTTTTATTTTCACTAAGTTACGTTAAACAAAAAATAATTAAATTGTATAATTAATTATAGTTTAAGAATGCAACTTTCCATTTATATATTTTTCATATTAATAATATGGAAATGAAAATAAATAAATCATTAAAAATGATAATTGTTAATTTTATAATAATATAAAATTAATTAAAATTAGTAAAAAAATATATTAAATAACTATAGAATTTGAACATAATAGTTAATAACATTCAAACAATGTTATGGTTTATGATCTCATAATTAACATAATCGTCGTATATTTCATTTTTAATATTTATCTATATTGTAATGTAATTATTCTTTAAACGGTATTTTTTAAATATTTAAGAATTTTAATACATCATATTGTATTTATATTGGATCAACTAGTTACGTGATATACTATAACTAAATAAAAATAAAGACTAAATAAATAGAAATATATTAGGTAATTATTCTGTGTATCTATATCATATTTTTATTTGCTTTAATTACTTTCAAGAGTAAGCGAAACAAATATAAACACACTTTAGTATGATACAAAAATGAATAGACAAGTTTGATAATACTCATCACACAGCAATAGTTTATTTTTAACTTTTAATATATAATATATAAAAATATAAAATAATATGAGCAAAATTAAATATACATACAAAAAATTAAATAATTAATTGCATATATAAAAAAATTATTTATTTCACATGAACATTCAAGCTAAGACGAGACAGTTTAAAAGCATGAATGGGAGATAGTTGATATATAAATTTGGAAGATTGGATTCTTATCATAAAGGTTATATAGTGTAGATCTCCAAATCCAATGATTAGTTTTTGTTGAAAAAATAAACAAACAAATAAATTTAAATTATATATCTAAAATATTTTTCATAATTTTATACTGACATTATTTAAAATAAATATTTAAACTATATCTTAAAATATTTTAATATGAAAATAAAAAATAAAAGAATTAATTATAAATTTAAAGTATTTATGATTGATGGCATTAATAATAAAGAACTATATCATGTAAATAATTTTGAGTGGTCTTCCTTTACAATTTCAAGCTACATGCAACTTTTTCAATATTATCCAATTTCAACAAAACATGTCAGTTTTTTTTTTTAATAGCTCTAACAATAATATTCTACTATATATACCAAGTTTTTTAAAGAATAGAAGTTATAAGTATGGAATTTGGATCCCATGGTAGGAGAGTCTATACATTCGGGCATTTGGATTCCATTCATTCCAAAACCCCATGATGCAAACATATGTGTGGACTATGTAAAGATATGTACAATGCAATTTAGATGAGTTATGAAGGAAAAAAAATTATTCATTCAAAAAATTAAATTACTTGCAATTCAGTTTGAACAACATTTTAAAACATTATAAACACATTTCTTAATTTTTTATAAATATTTTTAATAAATGATAAAGTAAATATCAATTTTTAATATTTAAAAATTGATATTTAATTCATCTTTAGTTATAAAAAAAAATTAAATTTTTGTGACGAACACTCTCGTAACATTTTAATTATGTATGAAAAAAAATCATTTAAAAATTTAAACGATAAATATGAGTTGTCTTTAAAACAATAATAAATACACAAAATGACATTATAATATAATTTTCGTCTAAGAGTCTAAAAATCTACCTAATTTAATTTTTTTTTTTTAATTTATCTCTTGGATTAAGTTTATATCCCCAATTGATTCTCCTTTTCATTTTTCATAAATAAATTTTTAGTTTAAAAAAATGTGTTTAACCAACAAATTTAGAATAAGATAAATTATTTGATTCCAAGTCTCTTTAATATAAACCAAAACCTCTAATTCTAAGACCTAAGAGAACACCTAATCATAATGATATATTTATATATTCAATCATTATCATGTGAACTCAACTCAATTAAAGCATGAATCCAAATTTTTCAATTAGAAGAAATACCAAAACCAAACCAATAGTGATAAAATATTTTTATAAACATTAAGCCTGGATGAAAGGGATCAAATACATGAAATTAGCTTGCAAGGAATAGAGATAAATAAACTTCATAAGAGTATCACAATGTTTATCTAACCCTAGCTCTAAACGGATTTAGCTACTTATAGAAACAAATAAAAGACGAGAAAAACCAAACAATACACATGGGAGAAGGTCATTAGTTCTTCAAAATTTTGTTCCAAATTAAAGCACTCAATACTTAACTGTCTCACACCCCAAGCACTCAATACTCGAGGTTAACAACATTTTTTACAATTTTGAGTTTGAAATTGATCTTTGTGTCTTGACAAAGTTGTAAACAACTCTATATAAAATGCACCGATGTTATGTTGCTAGGTCCAACTCCCATCAATTTGGATGCTTTTTTTGGTAAAATTTTGGAGTTCTTATATATAATTAAGGAGTTTGATATATGATTGTATTTTAGTTTTAAATTATATTAATTTTAAGAGAATTAATATATATCAACCTTAATTTTTTTTTACAAAAATCAAATTGAACATAACATTGATGGAATTTTTTGACAAGAAAAAAATTGTAGAATTGATAGTGTGGCCAATTATTTCATTATTACGTTATCAATAATATAAAAAATTATATACACATGTCTATTTTATTTTATTTAGATATTACATTCAATATTCTAATGAATATTAAATTTATATTTTCGTCACCGTGAAGTCACTTGTATATACTTACATATTCTTGTTAGCTAGCTTATCATCGTCTAAACATGGACAACAAAAATATTAATTAGTTTAATATTTTCATAAGCTATAGTACACATTTAGTGATTAAGAGAAATTTAATCATTAGTAAAGGCTTAAAGAACACTAGTGTATCCCATTGTAGAATCTAAATGCTTTAATTACGATTAAGTGTTCAATAAGTTTTAGGCCATGCTTCAAGCAAACTAGGATATGTATATTTTTGTTTTGAACCCTAAAATGCAATCCAACTTTGTGGTAGAGATCCACCAAGCACCAATCTCTCCTCTTTTCTGTTGACAATTGAGAGTGTTTCCCACCTCTTTCCCTTTACTCATAAGGATCCAAGAGGAGAGAGATCTATAAAGTGAATAGAAAGATAATGCCTTATAAAAGCAATTGACTTTTTAAATATTTACAAGGTTGACATTTACATTATAGGGTACTTTCATACATGTCTTCAAAGCATCCAATGATCCCTAAAAACCACATTTTAACTTTTGTATGTATATTTCTCACTATATATATAATTAATGGATTTATGATAGTGACTCAAAGACTAAGAGTCAATTGTTGGCTAGCAATACACAAACTCACTTGTGCCTTTTTGTCTCCCTTTGCTATGTGTTATGATAATGAGTCCTCTCTATGCCTCTAACTTTTCTTCTCAAAGAGGAAGAGGTTTGGGACATATGACCCCGCCATTGGGTCAGGCCCACTAAGCTTTGTTTTTCATATAACATTGCTTGATTTTGTTGACAAAAAAACATTGCTTTATTTTATTAGAAAAATTTACTTTATACACCTACTAACCTTCTAAAAAACCAAATTTTGCTCTTTGACATTTTTTTAAAAATAATAATTTTTTCCTCATAATTTAGGTTAGCTCTCTCACTCCTACAAAATTTCAAGTAAACAAGTAATTTCCATAATTTAGAACATATTCCCATCCAAAAAGTAAAAATCAAATTTTTTATAATTTCATAAATTTCAATTTTGATATTTACATACTAAAAGTCTTACAATTGAAATTTACAGTACATAAATTATATCAAAAATTTCAATTTTTAACATTTATAAAATCTAATTTTTTTAGAGAGTTTGCGACAAGATATAATATGTAAGTGTATATAAGTTTTTTCATTTTTTTAATATAAAAATAAATAAAAAATAAAAACTACAAAGGTGGAGGTACCTTTCATTTGCTTCAAGTCCCATGGGGGGACCCAAAATAAAATGTTATTTTATTTAAAAATCCTTGGTGGAGGTGTGATGAGTCTTTTTCCTTACATGCACCAAAAGAGCCTCATATTATATAGATACCCCCACCACCACCATTCTCACTCTACAATTGTATGCATGCCTTTGCTTCCATTTTACACATAAACTCTCTCTCTCTTAGCCTGTTTTAATTTTGTTGAGGGTCCATGCATTGCATGATATAAGAGGTGTAAAGGTATGGATGAAGAAAAGGTAGCCGGCAAGCATGATAGGATAATCTAATGTCTTTGTAGCTAATTATGGCAATATATCATTTGTAATCGTTATGATTAGAATTTAGAAGTGGTATTTAAGTATATACTATGATATTATATTGCTAATTGTACTTTACAAAAGGAATCTAAAAGGAAGGACATATTAATTTCTTTGATAGGAATAAGAATCCCATTTATATGGATGCATTTAATTATGTGATCATGCATTGTTAAATAATAAGTCTTACCTTGATTGTCATGTATATATACACCAATTCACCATGCATGCACACTATTCTGCCTCATATTTTAATGCTAAGTTTTTTTTTTGAGTAGCTTATTATAGGTGTTTAATTAAGTATTTGGATGGCTGTCATTACTTAATCTTCCTCCTCTTTTTCTTTCAAAAGATATAATTTTTTTAATGCAATGATAAGAAAAACTAGAATAAAGAACCCTACAATAACACTCAATTTATACTAAAAAAAGTCTGGAATTGAGTTATTTTGCATGGAGAACTTTACTAGATTGTATTAAAAATGCACAACAATCTTTCTGTTAAGTTATTTTCTAAACAATTGTAGTACACGCAATTAATAACTTTTGTTGAGAAATTAATTACTAAACACAAATAATGTACAAATATTTTATCAATGAATCCAATCATATATATATATACATATGTATTGTCAATACACTAATAGACAATACTATTTGTTAATTGTGTGACGAGATAATAAAATCAATAACTCTTATTAATTGTCTATATAATATTGTTTAATATCGATATATTTTTTTTCTATATATATATCACCATATAAATATTTGTAATAATATTTTAAAAAAATAATATCATAGTGTCATTGTATAATGAAATATGGTTGAATGTAAATGTAAAATTATTTTATATTATGGATGAATTATTATATTCACAAATTAAACACTAGTGAACAAAAAGGAAATGATTCAACAAATTTTTAAATTTTTTTGCTTAAAAATTCTCCATATATTGTCGTTTCCCTTTTTTTTTTTTTTGTCAAAATTGTCGTTTCCCTCAAACTTATGAGGAAATGTATACAAGAAACTTTTTTTGGGTCAATAGGTTCACAAGAAACTTATGTAAATCTTTTTGTTACTAATTATCAGTGTTTTGGGCCTCTCATATGTCCAGACTAATTGGCCTGGTGCACATGAATAATATAAAAATGGCCCAGCAATATATCAATGAACAATGATGAACTTTATATTATAATGTTAGATTAATTAACTCATCCCTATAAATCCTATAAAAAAAAACTCATCACTATAAAGCCTAACTAGTCAATATGTTGACAAAAAATAATAAAAAAATCTCATTAATCAATGTCAGACTTAAATTTTTCTAAATAAGAAGAGTTGTGTTATTCAAAACACAAAATGTACACCATACAGTATAGATTGAATTTGGGACTTAGATAATAAAAATAATATTAAAAGAATTCTGACTCTATAAACACAGGTGTCGAGTGTCACGTTTTGTGTTTATAACATATTTCTCAAATATAAATTAAGAAATACAATATTCTCGAGTAAATTTTGTAGTAGATATTTAATGAGTTTTATTTTTATCAATTATAAACTACACGAACTATACATAAGTTTAGTGAGATCAATAAGCTAAGATTTGAATTAATAGTAAAGAATGTGTTGAGAATTGAATATTTTTTTTATTCCTTGACAAATGCATTAGAGAATGTGTTGTTAGCATTTTGATTCATATATATTGCGGTGGTAGTGTACACACTTATAATGAATGTTTTAAAATGGTGTACTGATACATTAATAGTTCTAATTGTTGAACAAAGGACATTGATTCATCAGCAGATACCACCTCATATTTGTTGTGTTTTTCTATTCATAAAACAATGTATACATGCTCTTGTTTTTCTTAGCTCATATAAATGTTCTCCAACAACACATGTTTGATGAGAAAATACACACACAGACTGACAAGAGTGGCTTACAACATCAGAGAAAGACCCTACTTTTTCTTTAATACAATTTTTATATATTTTCATTTTTACATCATGTTACATCACTAGTAAGTAGAGGAATAATCATATGCAGAACATAACATGCTATATTCTGAATTTTAATAACTGCCTTACTCATTTGGTTTCAGAAGAATTCAGTTTAGGCATGAGAATGATTAAATGACTGTAAGTGATTATACTATTTTTGCAGAGACAAACACTATCTTTCATCTGCATCTGTATCTGCATTACTCAACCGATGAACACTGACATAAGGTTGTTGTGGGGGCATTTTTGACAGAACAATGAACAATGATATAGTCTTCAAGTACTACCAACAACCACAATGCAAAATCATTTAAGCCACAAAAAATTTCATGCATCATATTGTTACATGATTTCATTATTTAATTTTCGATGTGAAATATTTCTATTGAAAAGATTTCCTCTGTTACATGAAAAAACTGAATAAATTTTCTATTGGTTCCATGAATTCACCATACAACTTTGGCACACAAGTTACACACCACAATATAGCATGAGATCTCATCTAATACACTTAGACAAAATAAACAACAAATTAATGAAGAAAATGATAAAATTACAAAACAATTGGATATGTTCAAATCAAAAACTACTTATAGTAACAACATAAACAAAACTTAAAAGATAGAATCATTTTCTACATTGGCAGCACAAGCCGAATCTGTGCTTCCCATCAACAACATGCATTTTCCAACAGCTATCTGATCCTCAAACTTTCAATCCAGTAGATACATTATTTAAGGATTAATATTATTATTATTATTATGCTACATTTTCAAAATACACAAATATTATTCAAATATTCAAATTTTTTAATAGACGAATGAAAATAAATTAATAGACGAATTTTCCAACAGCTATCTGATCCTCAAATTTTTTATTTTTTTAAAAGACGAATGAAAATAAATTAATGGTTATGTTAGTTTTTTTGAATTTAAATTTGAGACATTTTTTTTAATACTACTCTTATGTCTATTAATTCATCCATAAAACAAGCTATGTGAGATTCTATATTCTATATTTTAATCTTTAACAAGTGTCATGATAGATTTTGTTAATAAGACCCTTCATAATATATCTTTTCTGATAACAAATTTCATTTACAAACCGACTCTATAATAATAAGAGTTTGTTGTGTTTTTAATCATGTAATATAGAAGAAATATAGTTTTAGTCTAGGTAATATTTTTTTTAGACTATATTTATGTAATTTGATACTCTATTTTTTAGTCTTTGATGAATTTTGGACTTTCTTAAAGTTAATGTGGCATTGACACATAGAAAAATAATATTTTTTTTACCATTTACTTACATTTTTATTAATATAAATGAAAAATAATTAAAAAAAATTGTTTCAAAAGAAATCGAAGAGAACCTAAAAAGAGAGAAAATCTCGTGAAATATCATCGCACGTAAATTAAAACAATTGATTTGTAGGCAACTTCATCCATGACCAAATGAAACCACACATCACATAATCTTTATGGTTTAGATATCGTTCTCGAGACTTAGCTATAGATGTGATTGTATTAGTCACACATTTGTTTGTATTATGACACCCCAATCTTTTATAATGAGTCTCTTCATACTATCAAGCTTTTAATGGGTTTTATACCCGTATATCTCTTTTTCTTTTTTTTAATATCAAATTACAACACTTTGAAAAAATAATATTAGATTGCTTTACTTTTTAGTCCCAGTTGCTGGTCGCAACCTGACCTCCTATAAAAGAAAATGGCCAAATTTAACCGATGGTCGCATCCTGAGGATGCAACGTCCTACTTGTCATATTTCATTTTTTTCCTTGTCCATTTTGCCCTTATGTATATTTCATATATTATATATATTATTATTACATATTTTAAAAGTAATAATAACATTAAAATAATTAATTAAAATAATAAAAATAATTAATTTATTAAGATTATTTAATTGTTACTAATTATAATAATAAATAGAATAATAATAATAATTAAAATAATAATAATAATAATAAAAAGAAAATTCTATTAATAAAATAAAAATAAAAATACATTAAATTAAAAGAAAAAATACATTAAAATAATAATAATAATAATAATAATAATAATAATAATAATAATAATAATAAACTAAAGATATTGGCCACAATATGAAGGTGATAAGGTGTGTCACAATCCACTAATGCAAAGAGTCAAGAAAGGTTGCTCAAAGACCAAACGCATTAGAACAGAAATGAACACTACGGATACAGTCCCAAGAAAGTGCGGATTATGTCGGGTGTTTGGTCATACTAAGAAACATTAATTGATGTATTTTTTTCTTTTGATTTAATGTCATTTTATTTGAATGTATTTTAATGTATTTTTCCTTTTAATTTAATGTATTTTTATTTTTATTTTATTAATAGAATTTTCATTTTATTATTATTATTATTATTATTATTATTATTATTTTAATGTATTTTTTCTTTTAATTTAATGTATTTTTATTTTTATTTTATTAATAGAATTTTTTGTTTATTATTATCATTATTCTATTTATTATTATAATTAGTAACAATTATATAATATTAATAAATTAATATATTTTTATTTTTATTTTATTAATAGAATTTTATTTTTATTATTATTATTATGATTTTAATTATTATTATTATTCTATTCATTATTATAATTAGTAATAATTATATAATATTAATAAATTAATGTATTTTTATTTTTATTTTATTAATAGAATTTTCGTTTTATTATTATTACCATTTTAATTATTATTATTATTATTCTATTTATTATTATAATTAGTAACAATTATATAATATTAATAAATTAATTATTTTTATTAATTATTTTAATGTTATTATTACTTTTAAAATATGTAATATATATAATATATGTAATATACATAAGGGCAAAATGGGCAAGGAAAAAAATGATATATGGCAAGTAGGAGGTCGCATGGTGAAGTTGCGACCAGCAACTGGGACTATAAAGTAGGACATTCTGGTATTATTTTTTCAAAGTGTGGCAATTTGGTATTAAAAAAAAAAAAAAAAAAAA
>JBBPBS010001075.1:7881406-7921359 GCA_037974835.1 Cicer judaicum | reverse complement strand
TTTAAAAATATGACAGATAAGAAAATTAAAAAAAAAGAATTATGAATTATAATCATAAACTAATTTTATAAATAGGAACCATTAATTTTAAAGAAATACTAATAATTGTTCCAAAAATACATGTTAAACAATTAAAAAGAGTATTGAGATGCGTGTATTTAATGTCTTGAAATTTAATAAATGTCATAATTAAATAACCACCTTAAAAAAAAAAGAGTATTTTACAAGTAAGATCATTAAAATCCAGTTAAAATTTAGATAGATATAAATAATAATATTATAAAAAACGAATTAAATAAATTAAAAATTATATAGTAATAATAATGTGTTTTGATTGTTTTGGAAAAAGGGAATTAACAATTCCAAATTGAATTTGAAGAGAGAAACATTACATAGGTGACTCCGTGAGTGAAGAGGGAAAGAGCGTCACTCCGAAAACCCAAAGGGAAAAACCCTTTCCTACTCTCCAAAGGATCATCTAATTCTTATTAATATATCTCATTCATCATATTCAATCACACTCCTTTTCATCATGTCTCACTTCGCAGTGTCTCAGGTTAACTTCCTTCCTTTTCTCACTCCAAATCTTTCATCAAAATTTCACTTTTTTTTTTTATATGTATAGATTTTTAGATTCTCAGTTACTGAACATAATTTGATCAATCAATACTGAAATTTTTGTGACTTTTTTTGCAGATGGCTGTAACTGTTCCTGTTAGCAGTGATTTGTCTATTAGAAGATCTGCTTTCAAGGTTTGATATTTCTCATCACTTTGCAACACATGGTTGCTCATATCAATGATTCTGCTTTTTTCTCATTTTCAATTCATACACCCTATCTGTGTCAATCATTTGTACTTTTGTTATATTTTTTTTTATGACTACTTTGATTTGGTAATTTGTATGGCTTTTGAAGTTTCTTTCTGAACTAGTTGTGAAGAAACTATACTTTTCTATACACCTTATTTGGTTCATTTCTGTGTCTATTAGACTGTGATGGGTTGAGTTATTATGGAGCTGGAGTTTTATTTTATTTTTTAGACCATGAGAAGTTATTAGTTGTTGGTGTAGAAGGTAGTTGATCTACCCCCTTTGAAGCACTAACACACATGAGTATACAATATAAATTATCAAAATGACAAAGAAATAAAAGATTATGCAGGAAATATGGGAAATTTATTTTTTGGTACAAGGAAAAATAAGAACTTTAACACTTGGGGTGCAAGGAAAAGTGGAGAGATGAAACTGTGAACACACAGTGCAATTAAAGGAAAATAAATAGAAGACAATGTGAGTTAAAGGGGAACAAAAGAAACATAGTTGGTCATGGCAAAAAAGCAAAAGTCGCAAAAGAAGAGAACTGGAATGGAAAAAATGAAGGAAGAAAAAAAATGTGGGTTTGGAAATGGAGTACAAAGAAGCTTAGAAACAGTAACAATGTTTTAAGTTTTTTTTTTTGGAAGATGAGTATATTTGCTGGAGATGCAATGCACCATAGGGAATCAAAGTACTGAAAATGAAAGGAAAAAGAGATATATTAAGTTGGGTAAAAAGATGGTGAAAGTTAGAGAAATTGCAGTTATGGTTTTGGATAAATTCTTTTTTTTTTTTTTAATACCAATAGAAGTTATTAGTTTTTTTTGCTGTAGAAGGTAGATGATCTATCTACCACTTATGACATTGGACACAACACTGACACATGGGCACAACGATAATAATTTAAGAAAATCAAAGCGAGTGCATGTAACAACTTGTGTTAGTATCGTGCTAGTGTCAAACACTTAACACATATCAGACATCAAACACACCTTCAATCTGAAGTGTCGGTGGTGCTACATAGTCTACCACTAGTAATTCATTCAACTGAGTATTTTATATTAGGAATGTAGAGCTTTGCTATATGTGGTTTTTTGGTTTTCCAAGCAGTGGTGTTCAAGGACAAGCTCTAGTTGTCAAACTAGTGTAGTTTTGATATGTCTGTCTTTGAGTTTTACATCTTGCTTATGCAGTATAGAAATGCTTGTCTTATGAGAATGATGCTGTAGTTTCAGTATAAGAGATTATGTTAATAATATTTTGAAATTTACATGCCTATTTAGATTATATAATGTGTATTTTTAAAGAAAATTGCGCTTGTTGTTGCAGGGATCTAACTTAAACTTCCGGGATAAATCATGGGCCCCGGTATTTTCTTTGGACTTGAAAGCAAAGAACTCTGGTTGGAGGAATCACAATGTGATTTGCATGTCAGTACAACAGGCAAGTGTGCCCAAAGTTGCTGTTTCCCCTTTAGAATTGGAAAATGCTACTGAGCCTCCATTGAACTTGCACAAGCCTAAAGAACCCTATACCGCAACAATTGTTTCTGTTGAGAGATTAGTTGGACCAAAGGCTCCTGGAGAGACTTGTCATGTTGTGATTGATCATGGTGGAAATGTTCCCTACTGGGAGGGTCAAAGTTATGGTGTTATTCCACCGGTAAGTAACTTTTTAATCTGTTAGGACATTGGGTTTGGGTCCAAAACCGGTGTCCAAACACTATTTATGCTTTTATTACTCTTTTTCTATCTGAGTACGCAATGTAAACCCATAACGATTCATCCTTTTTCACAACTCACTAATACTCTTGTAAATGGGTGGCAGGGTGAAAATCCAAAAAAACCTGGAGCTCCCCATAATGTTCGACTATATTCAATTGCTTCCACAAGGTATGGAGATTTTTTTGATGGCAAAACAGCCAGCTTGTGTGTCCGTCGTGCTGTTTATTATGATCCCGAGACAGGAAAAGAAGATCCTTCCAAGAATGGTGTTTGTAGCAATTTTTTGTGTAATTCAAAGCCCGGAGACAAAATTCAGGTCACAGGTAAGAGAAATCACTTCTTAATCTTACTAGGGAAAAGGTCAAAATATTTTCTAATTTCTTTTGCAACTTCTCCAAATCCAATTTCAACTTCCAAGTTCCAACAAAGTAATGCTAGTGTTGTCAATTGTGGATCGCAAAAAATAACGGTTGTTCAAATTCTGTTACACTTACAGTGTTGCTATGGCCACAATTTGACAATACTAAATCGCGTATCATGAAACTATAGTAGTTTAAAATTCGGCTATGCTATAATGCTATTTGACAACAGTGAGTAATGCATTGGTGGATCTTGCTCAGTTGAGAGAATTTGTAACTTCTTTTTAGTCCATGGTGTCATATTCAGTTGTTTCTTGTTATTCCCGATGTCGTAAGTATGCCCTAACACCTTATCAGGAAGTTTGATGTGACTGCTTTGCAAAGTTTAATCTCCTCGCAGTAAACATGAGTGCACCTTTTTTAAACGGTGTTAGAAGACGGTGTCATCTTTCTATTGTCCAAACTTGTGTCTTCTTTAGCAGGAAGTCATATTTATATTTTACAATTTTTTGGCAGGCCCCTCGGGGAAGATAATGCTTTTGCCGGAAGACGACCCAAATGCTACCCATATAATGATTGCTACCGGCACTGGTGTTGCTCCATACAGAGGCTACCTTCGTCGAATGTTCATGGAATCGGTCCCTAAATTCAAGTTTGGTGGACTAGCATGGCTCTTCCTCGGTGTTGCGAATTCCGATAGTCTCCTCTACGACGACGAGTTCACCAAATACCTTAATGATTATCCGAACAACTTCCGGTACGACCGAGCCCTTAGCAGAGAGCAACAGAACAAGAATGGAGGTAAAATGTATGTTCAGGATAAGATCGAGGAATATAGTGATGAAATCTTTAAACTCTTGGACAATGGGGCCCACATCTATTTCTGTGGACTTAAAGGGATGATGCCTGGGATCCAAGGAACACTGAAAAGGGTTGCTGAGGAGAGAGGAGAAAGTTGGGAAGAGAAGCTTTCACTACTCAAGAAGAACAAACAATGGCATGTTGAAGTTTACTGATGTATTATTATTCTTCCTCTAGAAATTATTTTGATTAATAAATTATTAAGCAGCTTTAGTAGCTGTATCTTTTCTGGATTAGTAGATTGTTATGATATAATATTCTCTTGAATCCTTGATGAATACAAATTGGAAAAAGTCGTTAGCAATGCTAGAGACATGTTTGGGGTGATTTTTGTAAGGAAACATGTTTTCTCATGCCACATCTTGAACTATCATGTTATTCAATAAGGCTTATTGTCATGTGGAATTTCAGCATGACCAGTGATGACAAAAAGTATGAAATTTGAGTGTTTGAAAACTTAACGATGAAAGAATGTATGAGCTCCTTCAAGAGCAAAGGAATATTGGGAAATTGGTGAAGCTTACCAAAGGTTGGACTTCAAGAGTATTGATTTCGTTTTGGAAGTTACTTTTCCCAAGTCCATTTTAATTTTAAAATACTTTTCCCCAAGTTTATCGATGGTTACTATTGACTAATTAAAATAATATAAAGCCAAGTACAAGTGGGTAATCTATATTAGCCAATTATGTTAATGCATGCTGATTGAATTCAATGAATCAATTTGACTGTAATCTATACATGAAACATTTTCTCTCTCTCTATATTGATGGTATTTTTGTAAATTTTTATACTTTATTATTTTAACTATTTATTAATTTATACTTTTAGTATTCTAAATATAATTACAATACATTTATCTGCCTATTTGTAAATATATTAATTTATAGTTTTCTTCCAGATCTTGTACATTTATTTTGATGTACGTGTGAAAACAAAAATAAGTTCTTGCATTTAATCTTATATAATATTACAGTGTTATACAATAAGATATAATAACAAGTTGTTCTCTATTTCTTTATGATATAAAATTTAAATGAGTTGAATTTTATAGACTCATTAAAGTCATAATAGAATTTAAAGTTTAAAAGTATTGACAAATATTTTTAAATATTATTTATCAACGAAGTCTTTAAGTTATTTTAAAGAGTAAAATAGAATAATAGTAATAATTATTTTTTGTCAAAGACATATCATTTGAAAATGTTATTTTTTCAAAAAAAAAACATTATTTTACATATTAATATTATTAAAAGAGTTAAAAAGTTAAAGTTCATTTACTTTGCAAAAACAGTGTTTTTATTTAAATAAATTGTGAGTTTATTTTTGTTTTGAGCAAATATTCGTAAAATGAACCAATTTTATAGAAAGAAAATTAAATGGTGTTTTTGTCGTAGAAAGAAGATTATGTAGTTTAATACCACAAACTTTTAAATTTTGCATTTTGAGTGTTTTTTGAAATAATAATAATTTGATAAACAAATTTTAATTTGATTTTTTTAATAAACGAGGGCCTAAGTCGATAATAATTTAATAAAATGTATCGTTATAATTAATTTAATCAATTTTTAATATGCAGTATATAAATAGTGACGTTGATCAGTTAGTGAAAAGCTACCTCAACGATTAGGTAAATTTTTGATAATACTAGTATACTATTTTTTCTTGAGAGTACATATTCATAAAATACATAAATTAAAATGTAATATAAAATTTCAATTAAACCTAAAAAAATAGATCAAGAATACGAGATAAAAAATTAAAAAAAATAAAAAAATTAAGTGGTTAATTTTAATTAAGATGAATCATTAAAAATATTTAAATTCAAATAATTATCAATCAAATTATATTTCCTTTACCAAAATTCTATTATTGGAAACATGATGATTAAGACTAAAGAAATTAGAAAAACAATATAATATAATCTAATAATGAGGAAAAAGACAAAGAAGAGAAGGTGGTATGTGTATGGTATGAGAACTTCAGGTACCTCCGACAGCGACAACCCATCTATTAATAATACACCATACTCCTTCCATTTCAATATCTAAGTTGTTTAAATTATCAATTGGTTGCCTTCAATAATTTTACCATCAAATTGTTTATGGCACCATCTCTCCACCATAAATTTTATACATTGGTAGTTTAAAATTATGAAGGAATAAATAAAAAGTTATTTAATTAATGAAGTCTTAAAGATACAAAGTGAAAGTCAAATTAATTATTTTAGAATGACTATTATGTTGGGGAGTAAGGATTAAAGAAATTGAGAGTCGTTATTGAAATGGAGGAGTACTTACGTCAAATTTGATTAATATTTTGGTGAGTTTGGTAATTCTCTATGGCTTACATGAAGGGTCGTAATCTAAATTTTATACCTTTCACAAAAAAACAAATGCTTAAAAGCTAAGCAACAAAAATAACCGTATACATCATACTCTACACTGCCCCTTTGCTAAAAAAACACCTTTTATTATCGAACTGACTTAGTAATATAATTAATATTAAAACATTTAATCAAAAAAATAATACTAAAATATAGTAATTCAATTTCAAATCACTTAATAAATATAAACACTTTTCTTTTTTCCATCACGTTATATACGCGCATACACAACCAACGCTAATCCTTTTGATTATTATTATTATTATTATCTAATTTTATTTTATTTTATTTTATTTACTTCTTCAATGGCGGTGCTAACTGAATTTCTCACCGCTATTATGATAACTGTTATACTCGCCGGAGGCATCTCCGGAAAGGACCTCCGTCCCTCCGATCACGGACTCAGTTTCCAGTCATCACCGCCGGCGAATTCTCCCGTGGATATGAGATCCTTCTTCGACAGCAACAATAGCTCATCTTCTTCTTCCGACGCGTCTTCTCAGAATGTGACAGAGTCTCTGCCGCCGGCGTCATGGAGAACCACCGGAAGCGGCGGAGGAAGACGGTTGGGAAAAGCTTTAGTAATTGGGAGCTTGGTTTGTGGAATTACAGGTGGCGTTTTATTATTGGCTTCCATTTTTCTTTATCTGTTAAATAAGCACCGAAGAAGAAATTTTGAGCAAAACGAATCGTTTCACGATGATGATGATGATGATGATCATAATAATAATGCTAACAAACTTGCATTGACTTAGTGCGCAATTCGTGAGTTCGTTTTTTCTTGCTATATTTTTTCTTCTATTCTATTCTATTCCATTCCTTTGTTGCTTTTTTCTATTAATGATGAGTTGCAGGTAATTAACTTATTAAATTCAAGGGATTAACGACGTTAAGTAAAGTTTGAATTGATTGGGAGGATACAAGTTCAAACATTGATTGATGTAATTTTTAATTAAATTTTATTTCCTTTTGAAGGAGTTTCAAATCACCTATGTACATTTTCTACTAAAAACTAGAGGTTTAAGAAAACAATATTGTATTTTTCTTTTTTTATGTAAAGGGTGGAGGGTGATTATGTAAATGGATTGATAGTAATATTCTTTTTGTTATGCATTTTTTTAATGGAAAGGTGAATGGATATACTATTTAGTTATTTATTTATTATTATTATTATTATTAATTATGGGTTTTAAATTTTTCATTAAACCATCCACAATGGTCTATTTTGGGTGTTTAAATGGACGCTATGAATACATACTATTCATTTACATTTATTTATTTATTTTAATACTTAATAAATATTTATTTTCTTCAACTCAACCCCTCAAATAAATATTATTAAATAGATTCTATCATAATTTTATATCATGATATTTTAATAATATTTATTTATTTTAATATAATTTATTAAGTAGAGAAAGTAAAGAAAAAGAGACATAATGTTTTATATTTAATTTGGTATTAAATAAGGGAAGTACCCAGTCGGGATCCCTCATTGAGATTACGTGTTTCAAAAGCTGTGGTTGTGGATGAGGTGATCCATTAATTTATTTGGATTTGAATTGTTTGTTAGATTAAATACTAGTCATGGTTTTACATATAAGATGGGTCAATACAAATTGGGTATGAGTATGACTCACAACCAATAATGACCTACTTCAAAACTATAAACAATCAATAATGACATTCAATATATTATAAAAAATGGATAAATGTCATGTTGTTTACCTCAAAACAAGTACTACACCTAATGTTTTTTATTGGTTAGTTGCCTTGAAAATTTAAAGAAGAAAAAAACAACACACAAGCTAAGGAGCCTTTTCAAAAAAAAAAACAAACTAAAATATCGTTTATTTTGCGAGAATAATTTTTAGACACAATTAAAGTCAAAAAAATTATTTTTATTATTTTTAAAATATATATTTATTCATTAATATTTTATTTTATCTACATAATAATTGTTTATTTTAAGTATAATTTATCAAGATAAAATTAACACATATTTTAAAAAATAAACACAGCAATTTTTTTTTAAGTAGAGAAAATGTTATACTGAAAGCTTTTTCCTTACCCTTCCTTTGATGCAACTTTATTTGATACTCGAACTGTGTACAATCACATACAATATGTTTTTAATTATTTACGTTTGAGTGCATATTTTAGATGTGTAATTAGAAAAAAAAATCGTCACTTTCAATTTCAAACTCGATATTTTAATTTTTTTTAAATTAAAAATTTGGTTAATTCCTTCCTAATCGAACTGACTTATTTTATAATAAAGATTTAATTGCAGTTTTGATTCTCCTATTTTATCAGAATCACAAAAGTAGGTTCCCGTTTTGATCCCTAAAACAGAATTTTGACCTAAAACTCGATAAAATTATATTTTTTTTGTATTTATTTAAGTCAATCAATGTCTCAAGATTTCATTTGCAACAATTGTATTTGAAATCTATGATATAAATGGTGTAATATGACTTTAAAAACTAAAAATTATCAAATTTTAAACAAAAATTATGTTTGAGGACCAAAATTGAAAAGAAACAAAATAAAAGAACCACTTTTGCGATTCAGCTAAAATAAATCGATTAAAACTACGTTAAACCTATAATAAATATATAAGTTGAGGTGGGGCTGGTGCATGCAATAAAGTGATGCTCTCACTAAAATATCCTCAATTCAGTCCATTGTGACCTGTCATAAAGATAGCATATGATTTTCGGCAAACTAAGATTCTTTCATTCACATGATTTATTAACTGCTTGACACTAACCTTTTTTTTTTTCCAACGGTTAATAATTAAAATTAATATTATTAATATTTAATTGAAAATTCTAAACATCTTTATCATTCTTGTCCATAACTATTTGTTATTATATGTATAATAGGAATACAAACAATATTCAATTAGGAATAGAATCTAAAAATTAATTAATATATTACATTGCAAAGCAAACCAACGATTAATTTGAAGCAATTTCATAGATGTTAACACGACACATTTTGGAATGGAGGAAGTAATTTAAAAAAAGAATTAATTATATATAACAACAAATAAATAGTTAAGCACCTAAATTTGGTTATTTTGAATTTGAATATTTTAACTTAAAAAAAATGTGAAGCTCTTGTTTTGAAAAGAATAAGATAGATTTGAGTATGAAATAAAAATGTTTCATCCATTCATTTTCGGACAAAGTTACGTTTCATACTCCGATGAGAAAAAAGCACCAACAACATTGAGACCATGATTAAGTGCATGTTTGGTATCAAGTGTATCACGGCGAGTTTGCTATAATTTCAGTGAGTTACTATAAGTTTACAAAAAATGCAACTCGTAGCTTTTGCAACCTCATGATAATTCACCGTAATTCTAGCATCCCACAATGATACCAAACATCAACTAAAATGGGAAACAATTATGTGATTACGAATATTTTAGCAAAACAAATATGTGATTACGAATATTTTAGCAAAACTACGTTTTTCTCTCTTTTCTGTGGAGAAAATACATTCAATGTTCGGTTCAATAATTTAACAGACGTAAGATAGACAGATTTATTTGTTCCTCTAGGATGATGATGAGCCAAAAGCAGAACAGAAAAATTTAGAGATTTCTTCATAGGTTAACAGCAGTCAAGTGCTATTGATCAAGAGGAATCCATTCAAGTTCTAACTCTATTTCTCCAGATTCAACATTCTGGAGTTTGAGTGTCATCATTTGTTTAACCTTACCATCAGTAATTGTGACTAGACTATCCTCGATAAGTGCATTGTCATCAGATTTCAACCATTTTCCGATCTGCATATCGCCAAACATTCCAGCATCTCCAAATGCCATGGCAGATGTTATCAGTGACTGAAGATCAATATCTGCTTCTCCCATTATATCATCAGCAGAAAATGTGTCATGATCAAATACTTTCTGAAACGTAGCCAGTAGATTAGATTAAGTGCCATGTTCTCAAACCATAAATCAACTATCTTAGCAAGACTTTAATGCTACAATTAAAGATGAGAAAACTGGCATTCAAAGTATGTTTTTAGAATCTATCCATGACATATTTGACATGTCTATCCACCACGAGAGAGATACAGGAAATTTATTTAAGAGTAATGAGGGGATAAACTAGGAAAAATACTTCTAGCTGTGCAGCAGTAATAACAACATAAACATTCACTTGAAGAGCAACGAGTCATTTAAAAAAATCCAATTTTGCCTACCCATCAACTCTGGCATGATTTTACTGCGGATATACTAGACAGTGTCTGACTTGGGTATATACAAGTACTTCTTAGACACACAAGCATAACTTTATTACTTTTTCATCCTGAATGCATTGCCTTTTCTCTTCCTTTGATTCTACTAAATAATTCTAGAATGTTAAGATAAAAAATTTGACTTCCACAAACACATATCCGGTACAATAGAACTCATTAAACATTATGTTGACTTGCAGAGGAGAGAGGACAGCAATTTAAGTCAAGAAGACAACAGTGTACAACCAATTTCAATTTTTACTATGTATTATGCTGAACAGTGAATGCCGTTAAATTTTCTGATATGATTTGAGATAAACAGGTCACTGGCGGAAGATAAAATTGGGAAGGGAACAGAGAATAACAAGAGGAAGAGGCTGATTCTCAAGGTCTGTCCCTTACAGAAGGAACTAATCAGATTGCTTAATACCAAGGCAGGTAAATGAGGAATAAGATACAGTTTGTATAACTTAGTTCATTCTTGCCACAGATTCATACTTTTGTTTTGCTATCAAGCTATTGCAAGTTATAACCAATTAGGAACTATAGTTGGAAGACAACTTTATTTGATTTCCAATGGTGAGAAAGCGTGTAATTGAGTAAGAGAAGGTAACTTTGAATTGGATTAGGTTGCTTGTCATAAATGGAATTGGGTTTACAAGTCGTCAGATGTTGAGAAATAAGGATGGAAGAACTTAGGCCCCATTTAGATGTTTGTTCACTTCAAAAGTCTCTTACTTCCTTATTAATAAAAGTAAAATTAACACAATTTAAGAATGAAAATAGAAAATGTTTTTTACAAAAGTAAACAGACCCTTATTTTTCTGCAATCATAGCCTCCATAAAAATAGGATACAAAAAGAAAGTGTCTATCATTCAGAACATAAAACTCAATCATACCAACTTCAGCTGTCCATAATGCTCGGGAACAGACAGCATACGTTCCTCATTCCAGACTGGATTCAAATTACTCCTTATTACACTTGTCTGGACAGTCTGTAAGCCATAGCACCAAATCAAATGTCAGAAAGAAAATTGTCGTCATTTATGATTTTTCAAACTATAAATAAAAGATCAAAAACAGCAGTTCCCCAATATATAGGCAGAAGAAGAACCAACCTGTTGGCCGAGGTTCAAAACAACATATGGGTCACTTGACTTTATATCCCTGATGGCTAAATCTGTGCCTTTAAGCACTTTTATCTTCAACAATCCAATGAATTCTACCATACCTTCCTGTTGTCACCACCAATATCAGTCACCGTCAAAGGAAATCACTAACAAGAATGCAGAAGTAGTAATGTTGGATAATGCAACAAGCTTCATGTCATCTATATTAAATTATTTTTCATGAGAAAACTTGTAGGCTTTCATACAATACAACAATCATTCAATTCAATGAAAATCTAGTTCACAAAAAGATGCCTGCTCAAATTTGGTCCCAATAACTTTCCCTCACTCATAAAACTAGATAAACAAAAGACTAACACATAGCACAAATTTACCGTTCTCTCGGAACTAGCACTTTTAAAACTATCCATAAAACTTTTGGAAGAACTTGAATCTATACTGCTTTTTCCAGACACAATGCGTAAACTAGGCTTCAAAAATTCTTGCAACTCATACTTTGACCTGCAGCCAAAATAGCCACGATTAAAATGGAAGTTAGTTAACTGAAGAATTCACCTGACTGATTGAAAGAACAGCAGGATGTCAAGAAAATAAACGACTCAGCACCAGAGAGTGAGAGAAGTGAGGAAAAATATCTTCAGCATTGCCTACTTAATGGTGATCAGAGATACAGGAAATTCAAAAGGAACCAAATTATGGTGAGAGAAAATAATACATTGTGTATATGAAAGCATGTCTAACCGAATAAACTTTGCGCGATGCTCATGACCGGCATCAGGTTCGGGTTTTGTAAATCCTTCGGGAATATAAGCCTCATAAATTGAATTAGCAGAAGCATTTCCCCCAACTTCTATCATTGCATCTACTTCATCATCTGACCAGTCATCCAAAGTCACAGACAAAACCTGAAAGTAAAAAATAATGTGGTCAAACAAATAAGTTAAATTCAGCATTTGCTCCACTAGTAACTTGATAGACGCATTCTATTGCAAACAAAAACAGGCCACAATATATTGAAGATCCTATTTAACACACTTAATAGACCCTAGTAAAAAATGGAAGGGTGGGTGGATGCAACAGACCATAATCCTAGGTCATTCTGCTAACATGAAAATATTAGCTTGGCTTAATTGCATGCTAAACTTTTAGGTTAGAAATGAACTCCATATGAAACAAAAACAATCTAAGCTAGTTAGGCTTAAGAAAATCAACCTTTAACAACAAAATGAGAACCAAACTGAAACTGAGCTGCAATTGACATGGCTTGCTAATTTAGAAATTATCTCAAACTGATCATCATGCTTTTAATATCAAGTTTTAATTCAATGACTTTGTCAAGATAGTTATTTGTTTCCTTTTTAACTGAGACACTGAGAGTTAATACATATCCCTTCACCTACTTCACTTACTACTACTGCAAGAACGTGTGTCTGACTAGCAGCTGTATAGTTCTGATTTCTACTAAACTACTTCTAACAGCATTAAATTAATTTCTTTTGCTCCTTGAATTGACATAAAGTTGGCACATCCACAGCATTAAAATGAATTACATTTTCTACATATTTGATTTTCAATTTCAAGAAAATGCATATTTTATTTTGTAAAATATGTGATTTTTGTGTTTCTCTTGTGTCTCTAATGAGATCACACACCTTCTTATTTATAATGATGCTGCAATAATTACATTCAATGCATAGGAAATTGTATTGACTAGGACTACTAACAATTAGCCTAGGGTGTTGCACAATCAAAGAATAATTAAAACATACATTGAATTTTAACACTCCCCCTCAAGCTAAAGCTTACTATGCTTTAAGCTTGTTACATCAAAACATTAATGAAACGCAGAATGAAGAGTTGGCACCATTGTTGGACTAGTTTGAAAAGAGAAGGCACCATTAATGATTCATGTGTGAAAGAGTCACCACTGAATTGATTATCGGTGGGAATAAAAACGCGCCACTAATATGATTCATATGTGGAAATAGAGTCACCACTGGATTGATCGTCAAGGGGAATAAAAGGCGCCACTAATATGATTCATATGTGGGAGTAGAGTCACAACCGGGTTGATCGTCGGTGGGAATAAAATGATTGTATGAGCAAATGATACCTTTTCCTTGAAACTAAGTTCTCACAACAATAGATACAGTGCAGAATGAAGAGTTGAAAAATGAGGTTGCTGAAAAATCACCACATCATGAAAAGACCCGTAGAAGGGGGCCAGAGACAGGTGCATGCGTTCTCACGCACGGATTTGGTGGAGGTGCATGGGACCCATACATAGAGAAGACGGACGTGCGTGACAGCATGTGCAATGTTGGTTGGCGACAGGAGAAGCACCGTCGTGTTTGCCGGAGGATTGCGCGGCGGTATTTGTTGGTTTTGGCTGCGCACTAGAAAAGAGGCAGCTGGTGTTGGTACAGAGGGAAGGCGGTGCTTTTGAGGCCAGCTGTAGCGTTGTGGCTGGTTGATAGAAAGGCAATCGGAGTTGATGGTGGATGACTGTATGAAGCCAAAAAATTGAAAGACTGAAAAAGGTGGTGCTACCGGCGGCATTTGCCGCCGGCAGCGGTAGTGAAGCACAAAGACGGGTCACAGAATCAAAACCTGCTCTGATACCATGTAAAATATGTGATTTGTTGTGTTTCTCTTGTGTCTCTAATGAGATCACACACCTTATTTATAATGATGCTGCAATAATTACATTCAATGCATAAGAAATTGTATTGACTATGACTACTAACAATTAGCCTAGGGTGTTGCACAATCAAGGAATAATTAAAACATACACTGAATTTTAACATATTTTATAGGCAAAATACATCATGAGGTTCTTTATGTTTCACGAAAGTAACAATTTGATCATTTATGTTTTTTTTGTAATACTTGGGTCCTTTAAGTTTAGCTCAGTTTCCACTTAGATCCTTTAATTTTTTTTATTTTATTTTTCTGATTTAATCATTTAGGTTATATTCTACTTTCACCATTAACCTTTAAGTTATATTAAATTACACAAGTAGTTTATTAAATTTGACCATTTTCTTGAATAACTATTAAGATATAATCCAAGCAACGCAGTGAGTTGACTAATCATGTTACTTTACAAGAATGAAATTGACGATATTGATTATGTGGATAGACCTTTATTACCAAATTTTTAGAGGTTATATACGTGTTTAAATGGGTAGAAAAATCAATAATATAGACCATTTATAAGGTTTGATGATTGTTTTCTAAAGATTGACGCCACATTTGGTAGAGTTTCTAATGATAAGATGCTTTCAATTGTACTAGTCGTAGTTTAAAGTGAGACAAAGGACTAACGATGTAAACATAACTTAAAGGATTAGATCGGGAAAATAAAAATTTAAAGGACTTCAGTGGAAACTACGCTAAACTTAAAAGACATATTTGTTACAAAAAAAAACATTAATGACCAAACTGTTATTTTCGTGAAACATAAAGGACCCCTTGGAATGTATTTTGCCTATTCTATACCTTCAATTTTAAGAACAATAAAGAATCAAAAAACAAATTTGTGTAGTACGAGAACGAAGCTAGGCAAACAGTACAATACTGTAGCCAAAGTGCCACACTGTTGATTGAAAGATTGTTCTTATTAATAATGAACAGACACTTTGAAAAGTAAGACATGGGGTGTTAAAACCTCCATGAATACATTTAAAATCATACACAGAACCAAAACGAGGAACAATACCTAGTGAGAACTAAGAATTTAACTAAGCCATAGTTTTTCATTCCTAATGCAAAACTATCATGCATCTAACATGTGTACTGCTATTCAATGTACTACTGCAATACATTTCATGAGCAAATGTTATTTCCTGTTGCAAATTTCACACCTCCCATTTGGTCTTTTGTTATTGTTTTATTAGATACCAAATTAAGATTTAAAAATATACTTTTCCTTTCCCTTTAACTTTATTACATTATTTTCATTTATAATATAAAACCAAAAAGGTCACCGACTACTTTACTTAGTCAGTCAAGTCACAGGCTCACAAATGTCATGCATTAATATAAATTTGAATTCAATGGTTTTTCCAAATATGTGATCTGTAAATACCAAAATAAAATTATCATTACTTTTTTTAAAAATAACATTTTTCTTGCCGTAAAAACAGTTTGATGTAAGCAATACACAATTACACACGAGTAGAAAAAAAAATATAAGCAATATACACATAATACTTCCAAATCACCCCAGGTGCATTTCTATAACAAAAACTGGAAAATAAACAACCCAAACATGAGTTATCCGTTTTTTAAGACAGAAAATGGATAAGATACTTGGTTCAAACTTCAAATATTTCACATTAAAAAGAATAAAAAATCCTGAGTAAAGTGAACTTGGGAAGCAATGCTTCCACAACAATGAGACAATCAGTAAATAGTTTTCATTTTTGTATTATGGTACGTGTAATTACTTACCTTTGATATATGAGTACCAAGGCTTCTGTGCACACCACAGCATTTTAAGCATATAAACACTCCAATGTTGGCAGACCTGAAAGTTAACTTAAACAATGAATTCAATAGCAATATTCATGTCAGATTCTATTTCTTTTTTACAGTTAGTTAATTTCCTATAGTTTAAGGGCATATTCATCAAATTCACCCAGAAAAAGGATGACAATCATTAGCCAAGAAAAAAAAAAACTTACGCCCATTTAGGATCGGGAGCATTACAATCAGCACAAACACGATTATCTTTCCGAAGCAATAAATCTTTCAATCTTCTTCTACCTGTAAAAGACCTGCCAATCATTCAACTTCTCAAGAAAAACAAATGAAAATAGCACTGAAATAGCCCCCAAACCTATTTTATGTCATTGGCTTTCTAAATTATCTTAAAGCTTCTACAGTTAAGTTAAAAACTTTACGACCACATTATTAGGACGGAGGAGTTTGGGGGGACATAATCCTAGTTATCTAGTCAATAGTCATTTGCTGCAATACCTTGAAAATTGACATATGTCTAAAGCATAAACCGATATCGGAAAGCTAGAGGAAATTATATAACCGAATAGGATTGTCAGTAAAATCATCTTACCTGAAGTCTCCCCCATCAAGGATAGGGGCAAAAATAGAAACAAAGAAAATGCTAAATATCCAGAATTTTTGTCACCAAAATAAGTTGGCATGCTTGTTGAATATTGAGGAGATGACTGGCCCCAAACTTTTTATTTTATATAATAACAATCACCCTTGAATCTAGAAGAATTCTTCAAAATTATGGTTCATTCTATTTATTCATTTGGCTGTCTAGCATTACTCAATAAAAATTAATCAGGAAGTATGGAGTTTAGAAAAAAGTTGCATTGCACAAACTGATGGTAATTTTGACAACATAAAAGAACCAAACATACCCACATATAGAATAGGTCAGTAGAATTTCCCTATTTGTACTTGGGCAACTATAATATTAGATATTCTGATAGACAAACACCTCATTAATATATATGGGCTAGTTCTACACTAAGGTCCACCGTGCACAACTACTCAAAAGAGCAACAATGACTAACATCCATTTCAGAATTAGAAGTTCATGACCCTCTTCGTCCTCACAACTAAGGCAATAACCTGATGGGAGTTGGTTTGACAAAAACAAGGGGAAAAAATTTGAGTTAAGTTTTAAGCCTCACGTATCAAATCTTCTCTTATTCTTTCCTAACTAACATCAATGAGATCACTGACTTGTACGCTACAATAAAGAAGACTGTGAACTTCTACTTCCGAAGACCCACGTCAGTCGCAGTTGAAATTTCATTCAGTTTTCAAGTATTGCTCCACAGTGGACCACCTATTAAATGTTGGCACATTTAAGTATGATTAAAATACCTGACATGGGCCTTCCAAGATCCATTCGGGTATGATTCCCTGACATGCTAAAAGCCCACAATCATCTAGTCTGAAACCTCTGTAACTAATAGTCAAGCAACAACAACCTGAAAAGAAAGAAAGGTAGAGAAATTTGTCAAAGTAGGGTTATTCTCAGTACCAAATTGTTTCAACAAACCAAAAACTGCAAGGAATCCAAGCAAATTTAGCATATCCAGTCCACTACATTATTATTAATAATTACAAAGCATGAACAATACACATGAATTAGGTTTAAATAATGATAGAGTGAATTAGAAAGCATGATATGAATTAGGTTTAAATAATGATACAGTGAATGAATAGAATGAGAGAGAGAATTACATAATGAAACAGAAGTCGGTATTTAAATTGGGAAAAAGTGATATACGTAATCCGAATAGAAAAAAAGGCGCGATCAGTGCAAAATAAAGGACATGCGCGTTAGTTGAAAGTGTGAAGGAGGAGAGTTTAAGGATTTTGATCGGAAATTGGGTTGAAGAAAACAAAAATGAAGAGCGTATAAAATTAGAATAGATGAATAATATGTACGAAAATGCAGAATCGAGAAAGAAATAAAGTTACGTTACCAGTGAAGGAAGAAGGAAGAAGGAATTGGAATAGGAATGCACAGAAAAGCCGATCGAAAGAGACGCGATTGCGACGAGCTTCGCTGGTTGGTGAATGGTGGTGACGTTTTCAATTATCATGACCCAATTTCATGTTTTTCATTTTTTTTTCAAACGTAAATAAATAAATGTATTTCAACCACTCTTAGTATTTACAATAACAACACTTTTTCTATATAGTATAAATATAGATATAATATTAATAATTAAAAATATAATAATATTAATGTCGTGAAAAATTAAATATCAATTTATAAAATTGGCTTTCTGTTTTACACGGTTTTTCTTTCATAGTTTTGGTGAAGAAATTCTTCTAAATTTTTTTCTTTTACATTATTTGATTATGATTTTCTTTATTTTTTGGACATACATTTAAATATATTTTTCTTTATTTTATTCCTTTTAGTACATAATAAAAGGTATGCAACAAAAAAATATTTCTAAAAAGGTCACTGGTTTTATATTGTTTCCCTCCAAATATTTATAAAACTTTGATACATTATTATAATAATCGCTCTTGTCTTTTTTTGGATAGTTTCAAATATTTTGAGATTTTATTCTACTATTAAAAGTTAGATTCATATTAAAAAAATATTAAAAATTAAAAAAGAAAATTATTTTATTTAAATGGTAAATAAGATTAATAACATAAAAAAAACAAAAAAATTGTAAATAACATTAATAACATTTAAAATTTAATTCTAATTTTTTTCAAAAAATCTAGAACATTTTTTTTCTCTAAAATATGTTTATGTTTCTCAATTTTTTACCTTTTTAATTTTTAGATTTATAGTATATATAAATTTTATTTTTTTAGTAGTACTTTTTGGAATCCCTAAAATTTTCATAAAAAAAATTAAACCATATGCAGTTAATCTGCCTGCACAGACTCATGGCAGTCATAATCCTCTCGAAGTATTATTCCTAATATTTTTTGCTAAGTAGATATAAAATACGTGACATCTAAGACATACATAATGAGATATAATCAAAATAGTGAAGATTTTGTATTATGATCTAAAATATAGAAGAGATATATAAAATTTTTGTTGCTTGGTATCATATGTCACCCTTCAGCAGAGACACGTTAGAATGATGAAACACGTGAATGCAAGAAAAGATAGCGAAATTTTGGAAACACCAGTAAAAAATTGACACGTAAGATACTAACATGACAAAGTCGTTAGATAACGTTGGTTTGGAAACAGGAAAGCAAAGCGCGCTTTCACTTTGCTTATGGCTCATATCTGCCAATGTCTGAGTCGATTGGTTACCTTCCGGCGACACTTTCCGGTGGCCATCGCCGGGAACCACTGCAAGAGCGGGGAAGAGTTTGTGGAGGAAGTGGTGTCACTAGCACATGGCCTTCTCCAGTTGGGAGTCACACCCGGTGACGTTGTTGCCATCTCTGCTTACAACAGGTACCTACTTCTATACGAATAGTTTTCGTTACACGATATTATTACCTTTTAGAAACACATAAATTGTATGTATGTGTAAACTTTAGTGGTTATTTATATTAATAACTTAAATTCTACTATAGTCCCACTAATATAAAGTAGGCTAGGTTATTATTATCAAATAAAAATAGGCCATAGTAAAAATTTGCTTAATGGAAATAATATTAAAGTAAGAGTACTGTTATAGATTAATTCTGTTTTTCATTTCAGTGATTGGTATCTGGAATGGTTGTTAGCCATTGCATTTGTTGGAGGAATTGCTGCTCCTCTGAATTATCGTTGGGTAAGTAAATTTGCTGTAGATTATGTCCTTTCACGTAATCTATTTCATTATGTTGTGATTTGTAACAATTTTTCTTGTCCTGTAGAGTTTTGAAGAGGCAAGGTTAGCAATGATATCAGTGAGGCCAGTGATGTTAGTAATTGATGAGAGCTGCTACTCATGGTACTTCAAATTCCAACAAAATGATATTCCATCTTTGAGGTGGCATGTTTTGTTGGATTCCCCTTCTTCAGATTTTACAAAGAAGTTGAATGGTAAGTGTTGAGTATGACTCATAGTTATTGATAAGTGGATACGGTTTAGGAGTAATGTTGTAATCTAGATCGTAATATTTAAATATAAGTTGTAGTCTGTAACCCATAATCTTGAATCATAATAGAAAATACTACAGCGCTCTGAAGCCGGAGACGTATGACAATTGGCTGAAGTCTCTTATCAAATATATAACTTATTGCTTTGCAGTGTTGACTCCAGGAATACTTAAGAAGCATCATGTAAAGCCTGTAGAATTCAATTACTTCTGGGCACCTGAAGGAGCTGTAATAATATGCTTTACTTCAGGTTCAACATTCTCACTTATTTGCCTCAAAAAATATTATAACTTGGTTGCTTTTCCAGTGAACACCAATTGTTTGTGGTTTTGTGAAGAAGGAAGAAAGGAAGTTCAATGATGAATGAAATGGAATACTGAAACCTTTTTTAGGAAATTAAAGATATTTTTTTTGCTAGTAAGTAGTTGCAAGATGCAATTGTAAATATTTGGAATAAATAAACTATATAGTTCTTGAGCTATATAATAAAAGTAAACTTCACTTTTAAGCAATCATGTATGTACTGTTATTTATGTCTGAATAAATGATTGGTGTTGCTGATTAAATTTTTTAGGCCCTAATTATAAAGAGCAGTGAGATTTGGAGATTAAGGTTTGTTCAATGAGCTTAGGAATGAGAAATATTGAATCAAGAGTCCAAAATTTCTATTTACAAGAAAGTTGGAGATAATTAGTAGGAGTTTGTTTGACAAACAGATGAGCCTCTACGGATCTATTAGCCTATCTAGATTGACTTATTTGAGTTTACCTACTGATATAAGTACTTATAAGATTTTTTGCAAGAGTTTATAGAAACAACTTATGAAATTTTCATAAGTTGTTTTCAACTTATTTTCACAAGCTCTCAAGAATAACTTATGAAAACAGTTATATAACAGTTTGCCTTTTTTATTTATTTTTCATTATAGAAGTAGCTTATACATAAACACTTATATAATAAGTGTTTATTCTATGAACACTTAATTAAACTATTTATCCAAACAATTCTGCCGAAGGAGTCCCTTCAGCACCATCGGCATCATTTTTGGTAACAGTGTACATGCTAGTGTTCAAATATTACTCTAGAGAATACATTTCCTAATCAAATATTTCCTCTTTTATTTTCTGAAGTTATTGTGTTCTTTACTTTATAGGAACTACTGGAAAGCCCAAGGGAGTCACAATAAGCCATGAGGCTTTGATCATACAGTCCCTAGCCAAGATTGCAGTAGTTGGTTATAGTGAGGATGATGTATGCCATTCCCTCATTACATCAAGTTTATGTTATTGGTTATGACAGCTACCCATTATATCCTAACATGAGGTTAACAATTAATTATGAAGATTTTATATACTTTCATCTTATGTTACACTATAAATTATAGGGTAATGCTAATGTTACGGGCACATGTTAAGGATTCCACAAATAGTAATTATATCTTGAAAAAAATGGAACACACAATTTTCGAAAGAAGGAAATATCAATTTTCAATGCAAAATTTATATCTTTAGTACACTAACAAGGGCCTTAAGGGCACATGTTAGCATTTCCCTAAATTATAAATCAAGCTGAAAAAGGCAAATATTTAAGTGATGATTGAGTTCTCTATTTTTTTCTTTCCATTTGTTGTATAACAGATCTATCTTCATACTGCTCCATTATGCCACATTGGTGGCTTGTCATCAGCCATGGCCATGCTCATGGTTGGAGGTTGCCATGTATTCATGCCAAAGTTTGATGCAAAATTAGTTGTTGGTGCCATAGAGCAATATAATGTGACATCTTTTATCACAGTTCCTGCAATAATGGCCGGTCTGATTTCTGTTGTTAGGTATGTATCAGCTTGACATAAAGATGACAGAAAAGCTAACTGATATAGCTGATAACGGATAAATTAGCTGATGGCGGATAAGTTAGTAGTCTGGAGTTGAAGTGTTTGGTAATATTAGCAGTTGAACTAACTATAAATATAAAGTTATATTTTTTATCGATATTTTTTTTAATTAAGATAATGAGGGTAAAAATGAGAGTAAAAAATGATACACTGTAAACTCAAACATTACTTGGAAGTAGCATATGAGCAAATGTTATACTATTGAAAACCGTAATAAACTCGCGAGAGAATGACTATTACGAAACAACCCTACTTTTATCATATAAGCTTAGAAACTCAAACCATCCACTATAAGTTTTCGAATATATTCATAACCTATTATATCAAGTGTTGATTTGATATTTTGGTATTTTTAGGCACAAAGAAACCTGGAAAGGGGAGGAAACTGTCAAGAAAATACTAAATGGGGGTGGAAGCCTCTCACTTGAGCTTATCAAAGACACTGGCATATTCTTCCATAAAGCTAAGCTTATTTCAGCTTACGGTAGGTCTTTCTTAGCCAAATGTTGCCTAGAAGAAATTTTATTGACTAATTTTAAATGGAAAAAATACTCCTTCAAGTGTGAAATATAAACAAAAATATACATGTATCTGATTCAAATTTTGGATCAAATACATGTACATTTTTGCTTATACTTCATTCTGGAGGAAGTACCTACAATAGCACATTTGAATTGCAATATTTTTACACGAAGCAAGTGTTTCTGGTCTAATTGTCTGTAACAATTTTCATTTGTCAAAGGGATGACAGAAGCATGCTCTTCAATGACATTCATGACACTATATGATCCAATGCTAAAAACCACTAGCCATCATTTTCAAACAAATGGTGAGGTAGGATCCAATATCATTCACCGGCCACAAGGTGTTTGTGTTGGCAAGGCTGCACCTCATGTAGAATTGAAAATATGCGCAGATTCCTCTGGTGACATTGGGAGAATTTTTACTAGAGGACCGCATTTAATGCTAAGGTATTGTTGAGAAGTATGGTAGAGTTCAACAAAGAAAAAAAAAAGAGGAAAATTGATTATTCAGAATTGATTGAATTGGTATGATTACAATGATTATGCGGTACCCTTTATATACTAATCTTAACTAAACTAACTAATCATAACAAGATAACTGATTTCCTAACCAGCTTATAACTAACTCCAACAATATCTGACAAATCTCCAGTTATATTTAACAGGTATTGGGATCAAGCTCTTACAATCCCATCAAATCATAGGAATGAAGTCTGGCTTGACACAGGTGACATTGGATCAATGGATTGTCATGGTAACTTGTGGCTCCTTGGACGCACTAATGGTCGGATCAAGAGTGGTGGGGAGAATATTTACCCTGAAGAGGTAGTTAATGTGTGCAACTACAAAGACTAATATCTTGAGTTGAGTAAGGCTACATGGACAGTAAAACACTTGGACAAGAGTTTTAGTGCTGATGAAAGAATATGATGTTTTATTATGGAGTTTGATCCTTCAAAGGGAACACGCAAGTATTTCAAAACATAATAATTGTTGGTGTCACACTAAATATTTCTACTAAGTGCATTTCGATTGGTGGTAAATTTGGCATAATTGCAGTGTGTCGCCGTTATTTTGATAAAATCTACACTTTGAAGCTACCGTGATTTTTTCAAACTCACTTTCAATTCAAATGTATATTAAGCATGTTAAAGAGATCATCATTTTTTTAAACTAGTACCTAGTTAAGTGCTTGTCCATTTTTGGTTTAAATTTTTAAGGAAGTATGAACATGTTATATGTTTGTAGGTTGAGGCAATTCTACTAGAACATCCGGGGATTGCAAGTGTTGTTATTGTGGGAATACCAGATGCTCGTTTCACAGAGATGGTAGCAGCAGTTATCCAACCAAGAGAAAATTGGCTATGGTCAGAGCATTCTACTTCAAATGAAGAGTATCACTTATCTACAAAGAATCTCCAGCAATACTGTTTAGAAAATAATTTAAGCAGGTTTGTATCCAAAACTCATGTTTGTAACTAATAGTAGTTAATTAACTTATTTTTTAACTAACATATAAAAAAGTCATAGTTGCTGCAAAAAAAATTCTATAAGTATTTCTTGGTAAATTTATCCAAATGAACTATATTTGTTGTCCCTTCAGGTTTAAGATACCAAAGATATTTATTGAATGGAGAAAGTCTTTTCCGATCACTACCACGGGAAAAATAAGAAGAGACCAAGTTCGAAAGGAAGTTATGTTTGAGCTACAATCTTTGCATAGTAATCTTTGAAAATATGTATCGAGATCGTAGTGCCTCAATTGAGTACATTTTTTTTACAAACTTGAGTACATTTTTGTTTGACTAAAATTTTGTGGATGCATATAAATTTTTATGTATAAAGAAATGCAATAAATGAATAGTTGAGGTGCTTAAATTGGCTTACATAAAGCCAAAGAGATGGTTGAAGGTAGGGTTCTGCAAAAAATTCAGTTATAAGGTCCAAATCCAAAACCGAATTCAAATCTATTTTAAAAATTTGGTTTAAAATATATGGTTATAATCAGGTTATTTATAAATCGGTTGGATAACCATTTATGTTTTATATTTGGATTTAGTTTTTATCTGGTTTTTATTCACTACCAATTTTTTGTTAATGTTGAGATTTTATTTCTTGAAAAAATTTTGAAATTTATTTTTTTCGAAAAAATATCGGGAAAAAATAAAATAAAAAAACTTTTTTTTTCAAAAAAATTTTAAACTGAATTTTTTCTCAAAAAATTTGATGAGATAAATTTTAAAAAAATTTATTAAAAAAATCGATTTTTTTAAATAACCGATTTTTAAACTATGAATAAATGATCTTTTAAAAAATAATTAAACTTTAACCGATTTTGAAAAAATCGATTTTAAAATTAAAATTTTCAAAACCGGTTGCTTAATTATAAACCGGTTATTTAACTATAACCAATTTTATAATTGATTTTATAACCGGTTTTAAACCAAATAATGGATTTGATTATAAATCTAAATCCATATATTGGTTTTAAAATGGATATGGTTTGGTTTTTTAAAAAAACCAACCATGCACAACCCTAGTTGAAGGCCACAAAAGGGGACAATCCAAAAATTACAACGAAACAACACCTATCAAAAACAACAAAAGAGTAAGAATTTGTCATCGACCTTGTCTCGTTGTTCTATCTAAAAGTGTCATATAATTTAAAAAGTTTTATTTGGTAAAATTAAAAAATTATGCTTAAATGGGTCCTTATATATTAAAATGAGTTTTCATTATTGAATGTGATAATTTTTTTATACTACTCTCATTTAGGGATGCAAGCTGTAGGCTGAACCACACACAAGGCCTTAATAAAATAGGTTAAGGTTTTTTATGAAGTCTCAGGGGGTAAGCTTATGTATTGTCATGTCATGTCATGTCTTTTTAAGGGGTTTAGCCTAGCCATTTTTAAAGGTAAAATATTTGGTATGTGAGCTTATTTAAAGGTTTGTCATCCAAAATGAGTTACATGGTTTTTAAGAAGCGCCGCTGAAAAGAATTGTGTGGTTTACCGTACTTTGAAAACTTTCCTCCATAGTCCTTGGATTCTATGATTCCATCACCAACTTAATTATGATTCCATGACATGTTGAATGATGGTTACTCTCCTAGAATTATGCATATTCTTTTTCAAAATATTTTGTGATAGTTATTCTTCTAATTTTTTTTTACTTTTTTCGACTTTAAATATAAGAAATTTTAAATTAATAAAAATTGATGTATTTAATAAAAAGTATCGAGTTAAATACATTAATTTTTATTGACTTAAAATTGCTTATATTTAAGGTGAAGTATCTTATATCATCATCAAACCTTATTTACTTTGCTAGGCATCTCAGGTATGCTGATTTACTTGTTTGTTATTAGGTCTTTATAGTTAACCTTTAGGACCATGCCATAATAGAAACAAAATTCTATATGCCATTTGGTAAGACTAATGCAACACTATAAGATCCTTTAATTGAGAGAGGAATAAAGACAAATGAAAGAAAAAGAAAGGGAATATGAATTGAAATCGGCTTCAACCACCAAAATATCTCTTTCTAATTATTTTGACAAAGATCACATAGTCTCTTAAAATCATTTATATTTTAAATGAGTCATAGTGCAATTCATTGTAAAATTTAAATTTTTAGTTAAAGTAGAGGTAAAAGTTGTGTTTATTTTTTGAAATCATGGTCTCGATTTTTGTTGTCGATAGATTGAAATGGTTTTCAAATTTGGTGATTTGGTATTTCAAAATATAAGTATATTTCAATGAATTTATTTATTCAATGATATTTTTAGTGAAATATATTTTAATTAATTTATACTATTTTATATTACAATAAACTCTTTATTTGATAAGAACAAATTTGTATGAGGAATTTAGAAAATATAATTATTTTTATTTACAAATTTATATTACATTATTTTTGCAAATATTTTATAAATTGAATTGAAGAAATAAATAAAAATATTAAATAATAAAAATAAATGAATAAAGTGAAAAAAATTAAAATTGGTTGAACCAATTTAACCCATTCAATGCAATTCAATAAAATTATGGTTTAAATGAAGTTGACGAATGATTAATTTTCGATTCATTTGATTGACCCAACTAATTTGATCTGATTTTTATAATATGAAATTCTTTTTTTACTAAAAAATTGTATTCATTCAAATCAATAGAAATTGTATAAATTGAGAACAATATACTCCAAAGTTTCTAAAACAAAAAAGGATGCGATTCATTTAGGACCACTAAGATGGACGAAGACGAACTTGGATGACACAGTTACTCCATTCCAAGTGAGAGGTAATTACTAATACATACTTTATTTTTAAAAGGCAAATTTTTTTATATAAAGATTCTTCAAAGGGGTGATAATGAGGCGACCAATATTTTGTTGTGGATAATCTCAATATTATAATTAAATGCTGAAGTATTCAATAAATAATCTTTTGATTCTTTCACTTGTGTCTTAATTGTTCATTCCTTTCAATAGAATGGTGAGGATAATCAATGAAGAGACGTGATTGATTGGAACAAATTCGACATTCTGAATTGTGTAAAGTTTGACGCTTAATGGATTAAGCTAAAGTTCAAATCAATTCGTCTGGGATCTTAGTGCATTCACAATATCAAATTAATAACATAAAATTATAAATAAACATAAATTTGACAAAATTGAAGTGTCATATAAAATACTGTATTAAGTGCCCGTACTTATTCTCTGTATATAAGTTTATTTAAAAAAAAATAACTCTAATTTACAAATAAAATAAAGAAGAGACTAAAAATTCGTGAATAACACTGTTGATAGTGAGAGTCGAATAGCAACTTATATATATATATATATATATATATATATATATATATATATATATATATTAAAATTTCCCAAAGTGTAATCCAGATTCTGCAAAGTTGGAATTGCGAAAGAGAAAGAGAAGTCAACAGCTTAAAGAAGAAATAATGCCGATCATGATGACTGCCATGATTACTGAACAACATAATTGATTTCCTTAACTAGTGGGAACGGTGGGCGTGTTTGGGATTTTTAAAATGTTGAATACTCTATAGTTTTGCAATTAGATGTCACAATCAAATGTCCTCAATTTTGTTTTTTAATCTTAATCGGATTTGTATTTAAATTCAAAATTCTATAATTATGTAAATTAATTATAATAATATTTATTATAATTTTAAAAATAATCAGAAACAACGTTAAATCATTTAGTTAATAAAAAATATATAATCATTTAATATTATAATACTTTTTATATTTAATTTTTTAATTTTTTTTTTTAAATATGATTACCAACAAAACTCAGGAAAATCAAAGAATTTAAATTTTTAAAATGATAGTTACTATTTTGGTCTCTAACTCGATATGACGTTATTTCAGTTTATGACTCAACAAAAAATTAATATTAGTTATTGACTCAATCAACGATATGTCGTCTTAATATATGTTGTTAACTATTTTGTTAGCTCTATTTGTTAAGTGGTGACATATACGTGGTTGAGTGGTGTGACACTCTCTCCTAAGTGGTTTTGATGAATAGGCAAGAGCCAAATAATTTTTCTCCTTTATTCTTCCTTCAATTACACTTTCTCTCATTTCATCACTCTTCATCAAACCCAATAAGTTTTAACATACAGGGACCACTTTGACCTTAAGTTATTTAAAGAACTATAATGATAGTAAGTGTTATTTTTTATGATCATTGTGCTTATAGTCATAACTATACAACCCTAATGTTCATTCATAACAACAGTAAAAGTCACATGAAATAACACAAGACACATTAACAATATGAAAAAGCACAAATACTTCAATTCAAACACTTTATATGGGTTGATGAGTTGATGAAGCGCTTCTAACACATGTATTAGATCAAATAAGAGGGTGAGATCCATAAAGGAAGAGATAGAGAGCCACCAAAATCAAATGGAGTGCTCAAGGATGAAGTTAGTATCAAACTTGATTTTATGCCTTCTAAAATAAATTTGTTTATAATACTTGTAATTGGTGTATTTGTCAAGCAAAATGTTGCATATGATTTGGGTTCACAAACCATATTTTAAGTTTAGTAGTTTGGGTACTTTTTAATGTGGATAGTTCGTAATGTATTTATAGTTTGCCAGTTGGCTAATGACTTTAACTTAATATTTTTTATGTTCTTTCAAGTGAAATGAATTATTTGAATTAAAGTGTTTTGTGTTCTTTCATATTATTAATGTGTTTTGTGTTATTTTAAGTGGCTATAATCGTTGTAAAATCTGAATGCACATTGTTGATTGTAAAATTACCAATATAATATAATTTTTGTATTTATTTAAAGTTTTATTTTTTAGAATTTAATGTCAATTTGATATTTGTCTATTAATCATACCCATATAGAAGAGTAAATGACACATCACTCAACCATATACATGTGCACGTCACCCACTTAACATGACTAACACAAAATGTAACATCCCGTTTTTTTGTTACATTAATTAACGAAATTATAAATGTAAAAATACAAATTCATCTTTATTTATTTATTTGTGATTATCTTAAATACTCGTTTATCTTAAAATCAATAAATAACATTTTTAATTATATTTTCAAAAATAATGAATCAAAGTATTGTCAATTACTAAAAGTAAATTTAATATGTTAAACAAAAAAAACTTCTATAGCCAAAACTCTTGACATTTTACTACCTAAACATAAATCCTAGTTGGTCATAAAGTTTGGACTTGTGAAAAACTCACCCAAAAAGTCTAACATTGGCACAAAAGTATCTTGGAGCCTCCAACTGCATGTTATTGTACTTCCTCGCATCTCTCCTATTAGGTTGACTGTGACATTGTTCGTTTGATTAACACTATATGCGACGTCTTGTCAAATATAAGGGTCATCTCCAAATAACAAGCACATAACAAATATGCATGTATATATAGTTGTTATAGCAAAAATATAAATAAATCATATACTTTATTTAACAAATAAAAATCAAAACGCATCAAAGATACAAATCAATCCAAATGCACAACCTATTTGTTAGATTATATGTCAATGCATGATTCTGAAAAATTACATCTCTGCAAGGGATTTGTAGATCCTTCCAAACAACACCACTAACTCAAAATTCCCGCAAGGATATGTGAGTTCCAACCAATTATGGACGCACCACACAACTTTGGACTCCAACAAATTATGAATGCACCACACAACTATGAATGCATAAATATGTAGACACTTTTGTTAATAACAATATAAATCACTCAACCAGAGCTTCCAAAATCATTCAACCTTGTTCTAAACCAACCTAATTTAACATAGAGTAATCACCTTGAATAACCACAACATGTCAAACACAACTATTATAACAATATATCATACAACATTCATTGTTCACATTTTGAACATGTTAAACACAACCATTATTAATATTCATTTTGAAGATAACACACAAACAAAACCAATGCACAACATCACAATACATTTATATCACATATAATTCATGTGGGACAGCGGATGGAGTAATGTCCTTACCGATATGAGTGTCGTTATTAAATTTTTCAGGCAACGATCTTTGCTCCAAATATGTTACATCTTCACAAATTAATTTTCTTCTCACTTAGTGTCAAAACTTTTTAGTTTTATTTTTTATAGATTGACATACAAAATCTATTACTAGTGTGACCGTTATTACAGTAATAATGATATAGTAGAGTTTCTAATAATATATATATATATATATATATATATTTGATATTAAGAACTTTCATTCCCTTTCATTGGTAACAATTGATCATACTATATAACTCATTCACTATTTTATCTAAACATGATAACACAAATATAGTATCATTCCTTTTCTTGTGTAACAATTACCATCTAACCCATTTACTACTTTATATAAGCATCATAGCACAAACATAATACCTATATTCCTAATAGTTGATTAAGATAAAAAAAATAAACATATAATGAGAGAGACATATTAATCGATCAATTTTATTTTATTTTTTCAAAATATCAATAAGGAGTTTTGTTCTACTACCGATAAAAATTGTTATATAAAGTTAATATGATCGTAAATAATTATTATTTGAGGGGATGAATCACTAACTGCTCTAGTTCTTGAATTTTTTCCTTTTTCTCTCATAAACATTTTTTTTCTCTATATCGCAAAGTGTTTGTGAATGGAAGACGTCAATGACTGTTCTAGTTTTTTTTTGTTGAGTTAGGGACTGGAATAACAACGCCATATTGAGTCAAAGAACAAAATGGTAGTTGATAATTTTTAAAATATGATCGACTACTAATAGCTAGAGTGCAAATGCTATAACCTACATCATATCATATATTGTCTAGTCATCAAAACTTTAACACCATAGGTGACTACACTTCTCAAAAGTACAAGTTCATGATTTTTATGATTGAAACAACGATTCACTCGATCAAAATAAAAGACAATGAATATACTACCTTGAGTCCCTTATATAAGATTTTTTTTTTGTCTCAAATATAAAAAAATTACATATTTAAAGTGTATTTATTGCTTAAATATTCTTTATACCCTTTTGTTTTTACTAGAAATGCATTCAATGTTTATAATAGTATGTGTGAAAATATTTTCTGTCAATATTACTTTAGGAAACACATTTCAAAACTAATACATTAAATGAACTTATTTATGAGTTTTTTTAACCCTCTAGTTTTTAGGAAAAATATGTCATAGTAATTTAAATTTAGTCAAAATAAAATAAAATAAAATCTGATAAAAAATTGTTTCAGTTAAGATTAAAATTCAGATTCTCTCAAACGACACATTTTTAAACAAAACAAAACTACATAAAATTTCATTCAAAATTCAATTCGATAAAGAATACTTCATAGAGCATGTAAGTAGACTCAAGTAGATAATTTAGATATTTAAATTGAGCTTTCATTTTTTTAATTGTACTCACAAGTACAACTTTAATGGTACTTGTCAAGCAATCAAAAAAGAAAAAAAAAATACTTTTATAAAAAAAAATTACTTTTTCAGCATTTAAAGACATTGATTATTCAAATTCTAAAATATTATTTATTTTATATAATATTTAACAATTACACATGCACTTACTAACATTTCTCTATATTTATTATTGTTTAGTTGAACTATTTAGTTTTTAAATTTTTTAGATTATTATCCATTATTAATCTTATATATGTAATCTCGTGGAGACGTGTAGGAAAAATAATGAATAACAAATAATGTTTTATTGTTTATTAGCTAAATTATCTCTTATTAGCAGTTGTTATCTTAAATGGCCATACTACCCATAGAATGAAGAAAAAACAATAATTAATTTATATTTATAAAAAAAATATGAACAAATATCTTTAAAATCAACATTTAAAGTGACTTTTAATCAAATTTAAACCACTCATAAAAGATATATTTAGGGAAAATGACGATAATGGAGAAATAAATATTATTTTGTAGGAAATTCCTTCACCAACTATCACTTTTGTTTTTTCTCTTATAAGAATATAACATAAATTGATGGAATCTGATTCCATTAAGATAAAGATGGACAAATTATTAATTATAACGTTAATAAATAGCTACATCCAAACAAAGTAGAGTACATGACAACTCTTACTTTCACTTTTATATTATAATAAATTATAATCACTCTAATTTATAAATAAAAAAATATTTGTGATAGAAGTTCAATTAAAATATTGTGATTCTTTTTAGTGAATGACCTAATATCTAGACCTTCATCCGTTAGAAAAATAGTTCGATATTTATTTTTGAATTATATTTTCAATCCTTATAGTATATGTTACTAAATATATTTTTAAATTAATTCCCATATCAATTTGAGTTTAGTAAATGTACACTAATAACATGTAACAGTTATATTTATCCACTTTATGTTACTTTATAAAGCTTGTTTACACCATTAATATAGTTGTATAATTCTTAAACTATACTTGCTTAAGTTTAATTAACTTTATACATTTATTTTCCTAAAAAAAGAAAACTAGATAATTATTTTAAAATAAATTGAAATATTTTTTACTTCAATCACCAAAATTTTAAAGTATAATAATATTTCAAAGTCAATGGATTTTAAATATTTTTGTTTTTATCGGAGGATGTTTTTTTTGTTTTACTTTCTCTCTCTCCCGCTCTAACTGAAAATCTGTGTTGCTTGCATCTTACTACCCTTTTTTCATTTAGTCCTCATTTACTGCTAAAACCCTAAAACACACACCCATCACCGCTTCACAATTATTCCTCAAACTCCTCCAACTTCTATTCCTTATTCTCACCGTTTATTTATAGGTCTTGATTCCGTTTTTCGAGTTTTGAATTTCTCATTCATTGAACCTTCAATCTGCATTGGAGCTTCAATCCTGACTAACGCCGAAGCTTGATTTTCGATTTTCTACTTCGAATTTCTGTTCGAGTGATCAATTTTAGTTCAGAAAACAGGTAAAAGAGTTTTTTTTTTTCATTGAATTGTTTTATAAGTTAAAAAACAGTGAAAATGCCATGATGCGAGTAAAGTTTGTATTTTTAGTATTTTGGGTCAAACCCCTTTTGTTTAATTTGAATCATGTATGTGATATTATTCATAAACAACTATTGTAGTGTTTTTTTTTTACTGTGCATCTTTTTTGTTTGTTTGGGTTCTGTTTGTTAAAGTTAACCATTTTTCATGTGTTTTTTTTTACTTTGACAGTGTGCTAGGTTTGGATTGTTTTGAATGGCTATAAACTTCTGAGTCTTGTTTAGGGAGATGGAAATGGTGAAGGAGAGTTTTGGTGTTATGAATGGTGGTGATAGGGTTTGTGAGAATGGTGTTAAGGAGGACGATGAGAGTCTTGGCGATCATATACTCGAGGAAATGGAGTCTTTTTTCCTTGACATAGATGAGCGGTTGATCATCTCTAGGATGGTGAATGATTCTGTTATAAAGGGTATGGTTAATGCTGTTGAGGAACAGGCAGCTGAGAGAATTGCTCAGAAAGAATCGGAGTTGGTTGGGTTGAAGAAAATGCTACGTAGTTTTTGTGTTGGTTCGGATGAAATTAAAATGCTTTGGTCTTCAGTGCGGTGTAATGAACCTTGTGAAGCCACCACACGCCGTTGTTTAGATAGTGTTATTGAGCCAGATAGGATTGTGAAGCCTTTGGATAATCTTAAATTTGAGGTACACGAGCAGTTAAATCTTCTCAAGAAAGAAATAAATAAAATTAGAGGACCTAGTTCCATCAGAAGATATAGTTCGGGTTCTGATTTGGTGGGTTTAGGTGGTATTTTGCAGGAGAATGTGCCGGAGAGATGGATTTACGTCGATAAAGCTTTTGAAAGTCTTAAAGATATTATAGACTCCTTCTGCAGAAGGGTAGAAATTATGGATCTGTTATCAAAGGCAACACTTTCTGAGTGGCAGGAGGAGCAGGAGTTTCAGTTGGAAATTGAGCGGATGGTAATCCACAATTGTGTCTGGAGTTTGCAGCAGGAGTTTGAACACCAACTAAGAGACATTTGTGAATCTGAAAGTAGAAATAGTTTTGACCAATATAAAGAGATTTCAAGTTTGCGTCAGGATTTGGATTCAATTTTTAGAACACTATCTGTTTTTGAAACTGGAACGCTTATTTCTCATGGCTCCTTGGAGAATACCGAGGATTGGTGTCATAATAAGAGGGCAGACCATTTCCACTTGAAGCTTTCAACCGATCATTTATCGCCTTCAGTTTTGGAAGAAAACGGAAAGCACGAGGATTCAAAGATTACCAAGCCTGATAGTAATTTGGATTCTGCCTCACTAAAGGACATGTCTAAAGATGATTTGATTACATATATAACTAAAATGAGAAGAAACCATGATTCACAAGTGCAAGAGAAGACTGAAGAAAACTTTTGTCTTAGGCGGGAACTGTTGAATTTGAAAGAAAGAGGTTCTTCCTTTTCATTGAAAAAGGACAAGGATTTTGATTTGCTGAAGAAAAAAATCCCCGACGTTGTTTCAAAATTGAACGAAATCCTTGATGGAAATGAGAAATTGCGTCAATTCAGTGAAAACATTGAATCTCTCAGCAGTTTAAATGAGAGCTTGGATTTCTTGCAATCTGAGAATCATGAACTGAAGGATACACTAACTGATAACAAGACGGAACTGAAGAGTCTATCTTCTCAGCTTTCTGTTGCTACGGAGAAATTGTCACAGCAACAATTAACTGAGGAGAATTTGTTACGAACTGTTCAAAAGCTTGAGGATGATATTGGGGATGCACATGCTGAAGTTTCAGTTATTCATGATGTATATAAATGTCTCTTTGAAGATATGGCAAGTGAATGTAGATTCATTACTGAAGACTTACATCTCAAGTATGGTTTCATGCAAGAAATATACGATATAATATTGAAAGAAACTATCGACAGTGCTCAAGCTTCCAATGGGTTGGAAATAGAAGAAGCAAATATCGAGTCAATTATGATGCAAGGGCTACTGGATATTAATCAAATTATATTTAAAGAAGCTTTGGTAGATGCGGATGAAGCACTAAAATTCAAAGCTGCTGAGAACGATAAACTAAAATGTGAAATACTTAAATTGAAATCAATAGTGGAAGAAAAGGAGAATATAATACAAGCAGCAACAGATGCTTTGGAACAAGAAAAGTGTAAGATGGAATCTGCCTCGGAACAGCTTGACAGTTTAAGAACTAAGACAGATCATCAACATAAATGGATTGTGGAGAACAGTAAAGAGTTGGATGTTACTAAGGGTAACCTTGTTGCAGCAGCAAAGGAAATTGAACAATACAAGGAGCAAATGCATAAGTTGCATCAAAATCTTGAACAAAGAATGAATGAGCTTAGAGAAATCAATGAAGAAAGAAGAGAACTTTGTGCTGTTACAAAAAAGCAACAAGATGCATTGAAATGTATTGAGGCAAAAGAAAGGGAAACAAGGAAACAAATGGAATCAACCATTAATCTTGTTCCTAGATTATTGAGAATGGTTACTGATGTAGAAGCTAGTGTAAATGAAGATATTTCAAGAAATTGTTTGAGGTATGCAATAGTTGTGCCAAGTTCCTTTGTTATGTTCCTGGACCAAAGAATTTGGCCAGAAAGGGGATTATTAGCCCCTGAATTTTATTGATAGAAAGAAAAAGTTACACATGGAAGAACTATCTTCCCTCCACTGGAAACATTTCCAGTCAACAAGTACGAAAATGTCAAAAGTCCCCTAAGGCTATTCCCTTCCCTTTATTTAATAGGAGGACAATCTATTAAAACTAACTGAAAATAACCTACATCCTAAAAAGGCTACTAACTGACAGTAACCTACATCCTAAAAAGGCTCCTAACTAGCATATTGACTACAACTTAAAACTAATTACAATTAATTCTTTTTAATAGGATTCCCCCCTTTCTCCTAACATAGACTTTTAGCTACTTATCCATAGAAACACGCTCCTTAGGAACAGCCAAAGGGTCTAACATCCTTCTTTTCTAATTTAATGTCTCATGAGTTTATGATAAACTGCTGTCTGTTTCTATGATTTCTTTTCTGTTTTTAAGCCATTTTATACCGTCTTCCATCAATAATAAAGTGTTTAAGCTTAGCTAAACCAGCAACCACATAAGGTGTGCAGATTACATCACCTTTGGATTATTCTGAATGTGACATGCTTCTATTTTTTTGGAGGGATAATTGGGGAATTAAGCGAGTGTCTTTTTTTTTTTTTTAAAATATTTTGTCCTCTCCGATATTTAAACCAAATATGAATCTATTAGCTTTTGCTGCGTATTTTAATTATCCATTCTTGTGACAAATGCCTTCAGATTGTTCTGCCAGCTGAGGTATACTATACAAATGATAAATAGTTGTAATGTAAGCAACCTTCAATTTGGTCCTGTTAAGTAACAGCCTAAATTTTGTGGAGAGAAACCAATTTACTTCAATTTCAAATCCTTATATGGAGCAAACAGTGTTAATTCAGATTTTTTATTTATTTGAAACTCAATTTTGAATTCTTGTCATCATTATGCCCAAAACCAAGTCATATAAGAATCATATTTTCAGGCTTGAAAGCGTGAGTTCTGAATTCAGTTTCCTCAAGAACAAAGCCAGTACACTTAAAACCACGGGATTGGTGTACAAGCAACGGTTTGAAAAAAAATGTTCTGATCTCGCAAAGGCTGAAGCAGAGGTACGTAACTAGAAACATCACATAATTTTTATCTATTTATTTGTTTATTATTTTTTTTTCCGCATTTGCTATGCTATTGGAAGTATACATTATATAATTCTCAATCTCGTGGAGCGGCTGCACAACCCTTGTGCTCACGTGGCCAGAGATTTAATCTCATGGTTGCTTCAAATGGGTCGAATTGTGAGGATACACCATAGTTCCACAAAAATTGTTTGTGGAAGAAAAAAAAGATTTCGAGTCAATGACCTCTGTATCAGCATATCAGGTTTATGCTGTAAAATTTTGGTTAACCCTGATAAATGGTTTAATACCCAACCAGTGTTATCAAATATCAGCGGTAGCAGATTGTGGCGCAAAATTTTTTAACCACCATGACTCCTCGGAAAGATATACGTTGCACTTGACCATTATTCACCCAATAATAAAGTCTAGTTATTGACCCTATTTATGTTCGATTTATCTGGAGTTTCAGGTTGATCTTTTAGGGGACGAGGTAGATACTCTTCTTAGACTCCTCGGAAAGATATACGTTGCACTTGACCATTATTCACCCATATTGCAGCATTACCCCGGGGTGAGAAATCTTTCCCTTTCTTCATATCTTTTTAATGTTTGTATATAATTGAGATGTGTATAGTGCCAAATGTTGTGATATTACCATAGAGTCTATTTTTATTATTATTGCTGTTTAATATTATACAATTGTAACATTTTTGTGATTATTAATAGAAATAGAAAATATCTTCACAAGCCAAAAAGACCCAAAATGTGCACATATTTAATATGAACTTTAGCTGTTTTTAAAAATAGATGGATATTGGGAATAAAAAATGGAATTGGATTACAATAATGTGTATCATGAGTGTCTGTTACGTGATAATTAAATTAAGGAGGTGATGACATGCGGCGGAGCAAAACACAGATTTTTATTTGTAAATAGATAATTAGTCGTCTTTCATGAGGGTTAAGAGATGATTTTATTTTCATGAATAACATATTGTGAACTGCTTTATCTCTACGAGTCAATAAAAAATTGTTTCGATAATTAGCCATTGATTTTGCAGATTATTGAGGTTCTGGAGCTTGTAAGAAGAGAACTGAGTGGAGACTCACGAAAACATCTTTAACCGAATGTTCTGGCCAGGTAAATTGACAGACACCCTTTTGGTGCAGTTTATACCATTTCATGCTCAGGATTCGTAAAACCTAAGGAAATCATGTTAAGAATTCTGGTAGTTTCATTTTTCTTTTGGGTTCTCATAACCATGTTATGGCAGCAGCTTTACATTACTAGGATATCCTTTTTGGGTTCTCTTTTATAGTCTATTTCTGCACAACAGTGGCAATCTTATTGCATAAGTTATGTTATTTAAGGTCTGTTTGGATTGACTTATTTGAACTTATCTACTAATAGAAGCATCTGTGAGACTGTTTGGGAGAGTTTATTGAAACAATTTATGACATGCCAATAACTTATGCAATTTGTTCTTAGTTAAAGTGTTTATTCTTACTGAAACTTATGCAATAGTCTTTGTTGTTGTATGTTAAATTGCCTTATCCTACTGAAACGTGATACGTGTATTGTAATGGACACAGGTGACAAGTTGTACAGCTATTCACATGAGTTACATGCAGCTGGTAATGTGTTGCTGCTGATAATATTGTTTCCCTAAAACATCAATTTTGAGGAAAATAGCAAAAGAAAAGAATCAAGAGCTTATGCAGTTGCTAATGCACCTTTCTTTTTGCCATACACGAATATACTTACTAGGAGACATGCCTTGTTTGTTTAGCTCTAGTATACAAAAAATTTGCTCTCTCTCTTTGTAATGCAGTTTGTTTTTTATACTACCAATAGCATCTGTATATGTTAATTTTGTGGATTGAGTTTTTCAAATGGCTTATCTATAGTTTTCTGATTTTGTCTCAAGTGTATGATATTCTTTTGCACTCACTGGGTTTGTATTTAAAATGTTACCATAATTGTGTTCTGTAATGTGCAAAGTGATTGATGCACCACACAACAAAATTGAGAGTAATCTGTGTTCCATGCCAGGATGTGTGGTTGATTAATCAATCAATATCTTGCTAGAGTGATTAATTATTGAAATTGGATAAACTTGTCTAATTAACACCCATAACTTTATGAGTTGAACCCAACTTAGTTCAATTAGTATTTATGATTAAATTAAACCCTTATTTCCTATTGTGCCTCAATTAAATAACAATAATAATAATAATAATGGACTCCACATTGCCACCGGCATGTTGATGACCTAACTAGCATAATGTCAATACCATGAACAACCCAACCGTGTCAATTCTCAAATTGTTGGCTTTTGACCATAGGTTTCGACTTTTTCTAATGTGAAAATCAGAGCACTTTATAATTGTAACAATAATTCAATATTCTCTTTAAAAAATGCAAAATGAAAAACCCGTCTCCACAATTAAAAAAACCATCATCTTGTAATAAGAGCCAGAAATGCATTCATTATGTGAAGAAATTTAAAAACTGAAAATGAGCATTTGTACATTGAACCAATCCAACTACAGGTTAACGACAACTTCCAGCCTGGTTATTAATTTGTTTTCTTTCATGATATAAGTACATAACATAGAATATATGATAACATAAAAATGCTTAAAATAAACAATAATAATAATAATATTGAACTAAATCTTTGATTGAACTTTTGTTTTGAGTGATTGGGTGGTGGCACTGTCCCAATCCCAAAGTATGTAGCAAAAATACAAGGACCCTTGAGAGGGTACATTAAAGTACGGAATAGCATAAGACAAGATGCGCAGTAAGTACATGTTTTTTGTTTTATTATTAATAATAGAGATTCAATTGAAAATGCATGCAGGGTTAGTTTTGGAATACAAATACAATAATTACACTACTTAACAATGCCATGTGAATGTAAGCGTTGGTCCACATACAAGTGAGAATTAAGAGTGTGTATAGTTTAGTGATTATACCTTAGAAATACTCTTTTAGGAAGGTCTACTTAATATAGTTACTTTATTATCTCTTTTTCATTAATTCAATAAGGATTAATAATAATGCTATAAAGATTGGTAGCAATACCCTTTTTAACGCATTGTAACAAAGGGTGTGTCTGGTTCACATTTATTTTTCTCATACTGTAGAGTATATGATACATGTGAATTTTATTTTATCCTAGCAAAAAAAAAAAAAAAAAAAAAAAA